>JANHFO010202330.1:0-16902 GCA_032468095.1 Pareas carinatus
CTCTCGCTCTCTCTCTCTCTCTCTCTCTCTCTCTCTCTTTCTTTCTTTCTTTCTTTCTTTCTTTCTACATTAAGCAAGAATTGGAAGGGGCTCAACAGGATGTCACAAAGGCTTTTTCAGTTCATTATCTGGAAATCAGCAACTTCCTGGTTTCATATTCTACATAAACTCTAGAGTTAGCCAACGATGTCACCGCCAAAGTCGGCATGCAAGAGGAAAGAAGCCAGAAAGTCACATGTCTTTGGAAGAAATCCAAGTTTACAGTCATGTCTTCACACTCCTTGAACAGCCACTATTTGATACTCTCCAGGTCAAAATTGATGGCTTGGCTGATTTTATGTGGCTATTCCTCTTTACACTACCTATTTACACTACCTATACTGCATTAGTGAGGCCATACTTGGAATAGTATGTCCAGTTCTGGACACCATGGTACAAATATTTTTTGCTGAGACCTTAGAAGCTGAAGTCCACCCATCTTAAAGCATGTTGGCTGGAGAATTCTGGGAGTTAAAGTCCACCCATCTTTTAAAAAATCCTGGCTAGGGAAGTCTGAGAATTGAAGTCCACCCATCTTAAAGCATGCTGGCTGAGGAATTCTAGGAGTTGAAGTCCACAAATCTTAAAGTTGCCAAGGTAGAGAAATTGTTGGCTTTATTGGGAATCCCAAAACAATTTGAAGAAGTTTGATTTGGGAGATCCTTGCTGACTTAGTTGTTCTTTCATGGTCTTTGACAATCAGGGAAGAACTGAAAGTACGCAATTGTTTTGGGAATTCTTATTAAGAGTAGAAACTTGGGGGAATGTCTATGGAGATTCTAAATTATCCTGATCAAGGCTCAAAGGTGCTTTTCAAAAGGCAACTAGCCTGGACCGTTGGTATCTTTGAAGTTTCTTGGACAACAAGTGAAATGTTTTCAAGGCGGAAAAAAACCAAGGAAGCCCAATTGCCTTTTGAAAGAACCTTTGGGATATCTTGGGGGGAATATTTGCAAGAGATCAAAGGAAGGACTCGTCCAGTAGTGGAATTGGTGACCACAAAATACGACGATTGCCCACTTACAGACCATTCAAAACGTTCTAAGACACATTCCTGGAGACCACGCACCTCAAAGGCTATCAAATATATGAAACAGCCAAGAGCAGAAGGATGACTGTGGACACCATGCTTTGCTGATTGGGGCATAGGGATTGGTCATTTCTCACAGGCTTTCTTTCCACTATGGGAAACCAGATGTTGTGCTACAAATGCCTTTGGCCCTGATCCAGCTGGATTCTTAATGTTCTTATATCTCTGGAAAGTTCTTTCCCATTGGCTAGGTTCAAATACCAGACCAAACTCATTTACTGAACTAATCCATTTCCTATTAGAAACAGGACAGATAGGAACACACACGTGAGTTAAATCCTGGGAACGTGGTGCCTATGCAATTTCCCTGAGAACGATATGGAACTAGTCTGACCTTGCTTTCTTCTGGAATGTTTTTGGACAATCCCTTGTCTCTTACAGCCCTGGGATTACCTTGTGGCCTTCTTTCCAAGGAAGAAACAGGCCCATTCAAGATCATCCATGGTTTGCTGAGGATGCACTGCCACTTGAACTGAGGCAAATTCTCTCTCCAGTTGAGTTGGAGGAGTGTTTTTCAAACTTAGCAATTTTAGGATGTGTGGACTTCTGAGGGCTGAAGTCCACCTGCCTTAAAGCATGCTAGCTGGAGAGTCCTGGGAATTGAAGTCCACACATCTTGAAGTTGCCAAGTTTGAAAAACGCCAAACTATATTCTAGGGGATTCCATGTACACACCCATGTAGTTTTTTGTTGTTTTATGAAAGTTTTATGGAAGTTTTATGGAGCTTTGATCACACTATTGTGGCCACCATTTTTTTTTTACTATAACCTTGCATCCTGAAAAGGAACAAGGCTCTTTCGTTTCTCTCTTGGCTGATTTTTGAAAATTAGCATAGTCGGGACTTGTATACCTGGGAACAATGGCGATAAATGCTGAGTCCAGATGGGTCATATGGTAACCTGCCTTAGAAGTCAACTGAGGGGAAGTGATATCGTTTTGAGGTCGTCATCGTTTCAAACGGATGTGTATACATTCTACTTTCTTGCTTATGATTTCCTGTCTTTAATTTAGATTTTAACCGGAAATTTTGGACAATGTATTGCAAGGATCCTTCTTCCTGGAAAGAGGCAGCTGGACTTTCAACATAATCTTATACTCAACGAGTCTTTGAATAGATGAATGTGCCCATTGCTAAAATCTTGCTACTTTTATTGTGGTAGTATTCTACTCTGCCCTTTTATTGTGTACTGTAAAAAATGGAATCAAGTGACATTTATGGGTCTCTTAACACACAGTGAACTTGGATGCATTGTTTTGTTTTAAATAACAAGGATGCATTGCCCAATATTCTTTTTAAAGCACATTAATCTCCCTTCATTTGTTCTTTGACAGCTACATTTCCCTTCCTGCAGGCTTCAAAACTGCAACTTCCTCCTCTTCTTAAAATGCAGCTGTCATCCTTTGCGTATAACATTAACTGCTGTACTTTTTTCCCCCAGCTGCAATGTTTTCTAGACTTTTCAGTTTTTAAGAAGAGATTGGACAGCCATTTGTCTGAAATGGTATAGGGCAGTGATGGTGAACCTGTGGCACATGTGCCGGCATGCAGAACCCTCTCTGGTGGTACGCAAGCCAAGTCACCCCGCCATCGCTCCAGAGCTGAGCATGTTCAGAAAGGAGTAGCGATGATGTCATGGGGCCAAGCGCATGCTCAGAAAGAGAGTAGCGGCGCTGGGCGATGACATCACAAGTCACAACTCATTAGCTGCGACTCGTCCGGGCACTCGGTGTCTAAAAGGCTAGATATGAAAAGCAGCTGCAGGAACTGGGTATGTCTAGTCTAATGAGGAGAAGGACTAGGGGTGACATAATAGCAGTTTTCCAATCCTTGGGGGGCTGTCCCAGAGAAGAGGGGGTCAGTTTACTTTCCAAAACCCCTGCGGTCAGGACAAGAAGTAACAGATGGAAGCTTATCAAAGAGAGACCCAACCTAGAACAAGGAGAAATGTTCTAACAGTAAGAACAATTAATCAGTGAAATGGCTTACATCCAAAAGTTGTGGGTGCTCCATCATTGGAGGTTTTCAAGAAAAAAATTGGGAAGTCATTTGTAGGGGATAGTATAAAGCAGTGATGGCGAACCTTTTAGACACCCAGTGCCTGGACGAGTCGCGACTAATAAGTCGCGGCTTGTGATGTCATTGCCAGGCGACGCTACTCCTTTCTGAGCATGCTCAGCTCTGGGGCGACGCTAGGGCAACTTTGCTCACGTGCCAGCAGAGAAGACTCTTGTGTGCCCGCTGCGACACACGTGCCATAGGTTTGCCATCACTGGTATAAGGTCTCCTGCCTTGGGCAGGGTGTTGGATCAGAAGACCTCCGAGGTCCCTTTCAGCTCGATGATTCCAAATTCAGTATGGGTTGAAATGTTGTGGGCATCAGATAGGTAATTTGGCTTCCATTTGTTCAACCCACCATCTCTACGCTGCCTCTAGTGATGATTCCTGAAACAGCTCTAGATGGTCAGTCTCAACCCCTCCTGCACTTTTGCCTTTAATTAGGATCACTATAATGTAATGACATCTGAGTTTCAAATACAGAACCACATAGCCTCAAAAGACGTCTTGCCCTAAAAAAACATCAAGATGGTTGGGTGGTATTTTGTTTTGATGAGTTTGGTTTTAGAGAATGCTTAAGCAGGGATTTTTTTTTCTCTAGCCAGCTTTGTTTTTTAACCTTTGTCTTTGATAAGCTTCCCAGAACCACTAAAGGGAGTGACCGGGATATCTTTTTAAAAAATTAAATGGAATAAAATACTGCAGAAGAAATAGAATTGGGCTTGTAGAGTTGACTTTGAGATAAGCACCTTCGTGGGTTTTTTTTAAACTGAAGGATAAAAATAAAATATGCAAACACCACCACCGTAACTAGGGATGATTAAAAAGGAAATAAAGTGAGCTGCAACAGAAACATCAGAAATGTTAGAGCTCAGCCAAGTCATGTACTGAAATGATTTGCAGATGCTTAAACAGTATGTTCTTTGGGGCTACTTTGATAAGCCTAGATCAGGTTTAGGTTTGGGTTTGGGTTTAGATCAGGGTTCCCTAGCCCCTGGGCCACAGCCCACTATCAGACTGTGGCACATTTGGAACCGGGCTGCGCAAGCAGAGGATGAGCGTGCATGCATGCAAACCTCCACTTGTGTGCACAATTGGAGCTGTGCACGTTCACATGGAACCATCCCCTCTCCCAAACACACACACACCTGGCCGTCAAGTGGAAGGTTGGGGACCGCTAGCCTAGATCAGAGATTCTCAGCCTTGGCAGCTTTAAGGTGGGTGAACTTCACTTCTTATAATTCATGGCTGGCGGGGGGAATTCTGGGCATCGATGCCCACCTATCCTAAAGCATGCTGGTTGGGGAATTCCGTGAGTTGAGAGCCTTAATATCGCCAAGAAAGAGAATGTTGCCTTGGGTGTTAGTCTTGTGACATCAGCTTTTAGATGTCCCACTGAGTAAATCTGTGGAAGAGATCCTGGCACTGTATGAATGCATGGAAACTCAGAACCTTGGCCTTATTCTGCATGCAAAAATGCAGACCATACAAAGGAGGCTTTGGAGCTATAAATAGAAGCTGCTCCAAATAAAAATAGCCTCCCTCGGTATGCATGCATTTTCCAAAGAGTCAGACAGCGAGGAAGTGGACGGAGGAATCCTCCCCACTCTGCAGATATTTTATCACCCAGGAGAATACAGAATTTCTACAGACAGCAAACGTTCAGCACAAACCCAAGCAACAGAGGCAAACTCTAAGCCCAATCGAGATCCCAACCCCTTTCACCAGGTTCAGACCACCTAGATCTTCGTGGGAAGTCTGTGAAGGTTGAGGGCCCCTCCCCCAACCATCTCCCAGGGAGGCAACCATGATATGTGAGCAAAGTTATGAAACCGTCAGCCCGACCAAGCTTCTTCGGAGTCTTGCCAAATCTCCAAGGGCAAGTGAATGATCTCAGATCCTGTTTGATCATCGCCAGATCTCAGGGGAATTCAAATCCCTTCTTCTCTCCATAAAAACAGGCCTGGTCAGACGGCTTTCTCTGGTTCTTTTCTGGGTTTACGGAGCAGAGAAATCACGAGGGATGACCGGGATTGCCTCTTTGACCTTCCAGTGATGCAAAGTGGCTGATGATGGCTTTGTCCTTTGGGCTGCCTGGAAAAGTGGTTGGATTCACAAATGTCCCCATTGATGGCTGCGTTTAGATAGTCCTGTGGTGGGAATAGAGCGGGCCTTGTGTCACCCACTGTCTCCTTCGCAGGGCATCAGAGAGCTGCGTCACCCGCCCAACTTAGCGAGAACGAAATGTAGAATCTCCCATGGTTCAACGGCACGAAGAAACATGTTTTTTTAAGATGTCACAAGTTCAAAGCTATTTTTTTTAGAGAAGCTGAATCAACTAGGCTTCACGAGTTGCCCTTAAAAAAACAACCGTGATCTCTCACTTCAATAACTTAAGGGAACAATTTAGATCTGGTTGAATCGCTTCTTCTTCCAAACAAAAAGAAAATGGTCCTCTGTACTCGTCAGTTGACCAATAATGGTGCTTCAGTTGACCAATAGTGGTGCTTCAAAACTTTTTAAAGCAGAGATGGGCAACTTCTCACTTTCTTCTGTACTATCCAGAGCTGGCCACAAATCTTGGAAACCAGCCCTCAGTATCCCATTTATCTTTCATTTTTTTAGAAAGAATAGAATACCTGAGGCCACCAGACCTGAAATTCTGGACCTGGACAACTTAGAGCTACGCCGCCTAAGGTCTGACCTAAGCTTAGTACACAAAATTGTCTGCTACAATGTTCTACCTGTCAATGACTACTGCAGTTTCAACCACAATAATACACAGGCTAACAACAAACAAACTCAAATATTAAAGACTGGATGCAAATAAATAAGGCATCAAAGATGAGCAGCACAGAAAGTCTCCAGTATTTTTCCCTCCTGGCACTTGTTCATTGAGACCAATGTACTTGAGACTTTCTTTATACAGTGGGAGGCATTTTCTTTTCTTATTTTGCCTATGACTAATACATGCCTCCATAACAAAGCATTGCGTGACCATTAGCAGTTACAGCTCATGGGGGAGTAGAACTTACACACCGTGTAATGAAACCTAACAATGCTTAGGGACACGAAATTGTCTTGGTGGCCTAACAGGTTGCACAAGTAAAACATGCCAGAATGCTCTGGGAATTTAGAGAGGGGGTGGGGAGATCAACTATGCATGAGGTTCCCTATAGAGCTGGCCATACAGTCGAGACAGGGGTTGTAGCTCCTGCAGTCCCTGTTTCACAGGCCGTTAGCATTCAGCAAAAGAGATTTTCCTGCCTCCTTTCCAAAGCTGGTGAATGAAGGAGAGAGGAATTTTAATGACATTCCGATGGATAAGAGTCTGGCATTCCGTTCTTGCATCCCATTGGTAGCTTGAAATAGTGTTTATTTTCTTGTTTTGGTGTCACTGTCACATGTCTCGGTGGATGGCTCACATCCGCGTGTGTTGAACTTAACAACCCGAAAAGAGGTTTTTTTAATTATTTTTTCCAGTGAATTCAAACAGTCATCGAATGCCACTCAAAAGTGACTGCCCTGGCATCTTTTCAGCTGAGCACGGAAACTCAACACAGATACCATCTCCTTAACAGATGGAGAGAAAAAACAACTTTAATCTCATATGTACCAGCATACATGAGATGAAAGATAGGGACCTCTTGGAACACCCTTCTCTTAAACCCCGATTATATCCTCACTTAGAATCATAGAGTCATAGAGCTAGAAGGGACCTTGAAGGTCTTCCAGTTCAACACACTGTTCAAGACATGAGACATTGTAATTTTCTGGAGAAATGTCTGTCCAATCTCTTCTTGAAACTCTCCAGGGATCGAGCACCCACAACTCCGTGAGGCAAGCTATTTCACTGATTAATTGTTCTGTCAGAAAATCTCTTCCTTATTTCTAGCTTGAATCTCTGTTTAACCACATTCTTCCAAAGACTTTACTTCACTTTTTACTTTTTACCTCTTTCTTTTGACTTTACTTGCTTTCACTCATTACTTAATTTGCCTTTCAATAGAACAGGGAAAAAATCCCAAATGCATTAGAAATATTACACCTGCAAGGGCTTTTCATACATATCCGTAAGTACTAAAAGTTGAATTGTTTCAATAAAGGATAACCGCGCTTCACTGTAATTATTCATTCATTCTCTGTGTCTGTAAGCAACTTGTTAGTAAGTCTCCAGGAACATTGTTCTAATTGAGTAAATTCCATTTACTCAAACCATTGATTTCCAAATAAATAGGTCTGTGGGCATCTCAAAGTAATAAAGTCAAATTGATATGTGCAATTATTTCTTCCCCTGCACATCACAAGTTTAGGACTTTGAAAGGGCAGATATTTTAATGAAGTCTTATTCTGATTTCATCTCCAGCCACAGGATGACTTGGCTATCATGAATAGCCAGTCCCTCCCCCTTCCTCTCCAATGACTTCATCTGAGATTCTTTTCACAGGGAGAGTGAAATCCAGCAATACCTGGGGCAGGTGAGATCCTTTGGGCAAAGGCCTGACTTGATGATGTCATAGCAGCTGAGCAGTGCCCTTGCATCATGCCTTAGGAGCTGGGAATTTCCCATATATCCTCAGGAGATGTTTTTGCAGTGGGGTGATGATATTTCCCATTCAGTCATGTCTGACTCCTGGTGATTCTCTGGATCAGATCTCTCCACATCTTCTGATCTTGCACTACTTCTTTGAATCTTTCTATGCTCTGGCTGGTGTCATCTTTGATGGTGACTTTGCAATGGGATGCCCAGCCCAGCCCAAACTGGGAGGGTTGGCTTGAGTGATCAGAATCCTCAAGAATACAGAATGTAGAATGGCAGAGTTGGAAGGGACCTTGGAGGTCTTCTAGTCCTCCAGAAAAGCTGGTGGTGATCCATTCTCCCAAGAGAAGCAAAGGAGGAACTTCCTGACATTGAGAACAATTAACCAGTAGAAGAAAGGGCCTTCAGAAATTGTGAGTGCTCCATCGCTGGAGGCTTTTAAGAGGAGACTGGGCAGCCACTTGACTATAATGATATAGGGTCTCCAGTTTGAGCAGCGGGGTGAACTAGAAGATCTCCAAGGTCCCTTCCATTATTCTGTTAAAATCTGTTCAATCTTTCGCTTTACATGCTCTGCTGATCTGCAGGTGCAACAATTTACAATTATGGCAGTTGTGCTTCAGTTACTTTAGTTTGGCCAAGACATCAACACAACTGAACGAGTCCAGAGGTATTTTACGAGAAGAGTCCTCCACTCCTCAGCCCGCAGTAGAATTCCTGAGGCCACCAGGCTTGAAATTCTGGACCTGGACAGCTTAGAGCTACGCCGCCAACGGTCTGACCTAAGCTTAGTACACAAAATTGTCTGCTACACAATGTCCTCCCTGTCAATGACTACTTCAGTTTCAATCACAATAATACACAGACTAACAATAGATACAAACTCAAAGTAAACCGCTCCAGACTCGATTGAGGAAAAAATGACTTTAGCAACAGAGCGGTTCATGCCTGGAACTGTTGTTACATCCTCAAACCCCCAAAACTTTAACTTGAAACTGCCTATCGTGGACCTCACTCCGCTCCTAAGAGGTCTGTACAGGGTGTGTGCATAAGCGCACCGGGGTGCCTCCTGTCTCTGTCCTACTCTTCCTGTTTGTTTCCATCTTCAACCACGAAGCAGCTGATAGAAACCCTTCCTGATCTGGGGCACTTTTTCCGACTCGCAGACTGGATTGGAAGATACAAGCTATTCAAAAGTTTAACTTGATCCTGGAAGCAGCAGCTACCGGATGCATTCTGATTTGTAGCTTTTGTAGACACTTCTATGGGTCGTCCTCGACTTACAACCATTCATTTAGGCACACTTAGAATATAGAGCAGGACTGAGAAGAGTGATTATGACTGGTCCTTCCGCTTACTGTATGACTGTCAACAACAAGCCCATGGTCATGTGACCAAAATTTGGATGCTTAGCAACCAGCACGTATTTACGTTGCGACATCCCGGGAGGGGGGTCACGGGATCGCCATTTTTGACCTTCCCTCGGAAAGCCAAGGAAGGAGGCCTGATTCGTTTTTAAGGACTGTGTGATTTTCTTAACAGCTGCAGTGACTCGTTTAACAACCATGGTAAAAAAAGATCGTAAAATAGGGCGCGACTGACGTAAGCACTGCCTTGCTTAGCAATGAGTGGTCATAAGTGGAGGACTACCTGTACAGGTAGTCCTCAACTTACAACAGTCCGTTTAGTGACCAAAGTTACAACAATGGCACTGAAAAATGTGACTCGTGACCATTTTTCAGTGTTATGTGGCATCCCCACCGACACGTGGTCAAAATCCAGAGGCTTGGCGACGGGTTCGTACTTACGACCGTTGCTGTTCTCCCAAGGTCACATGATCCCCTTTTGTGAATCCTCTGACAAGCAAGGAAGCCAGGATCACCTAACAATCAGGTCACTAGCTTATCAATGGCAATGATCTACTTAAGAACTGTGCCAAGAAAGGTCATAAAATGGAGCAAAACTCACTTAGCAAATGTTTCACTAACTACAGAATTTTTTGGTTCGATGGTGGTCACATGTCGAGGACTAGCCGTAGTTCTTTTCTGACCGTTAAGTAAGATCAGGAATATTTGTGGTTAGGGATCACGGAGACTGGGCCAATTCCTGTAGCTCGCACGTACCGCGTGACGTCAGACTGTTCCTTTCCTTCCTCAGCTTGACCTGGAGAACCGCGAGAGACCGTGGCTCTCCCTTTCCCACCACTTGTGTGCACATGTACGGATCGGAGAATGGAGGCAGCTGTTGCCTTGCAGATGTGCTCAGCAGAAGCAGCGAAATGACACCGTCGATGGAGCACCCATTGAGCGTTTTCAGCTGATGTTACATTTCAGTGCTGTAGACAAAACAAAGCGCGTCTAAGTGAGCAGATGGTTGCACTCAGCAAGGAGGAAGAGATGAGTAAGGAATGTTGTTGCTCTCCCGGCACACCAGTTTGTGTTTATGTTGTGAGTCTGCAGAAATGAAAAGGGAAAGAGAGCACGTCGAATCATTGAGAATGTTTTTTCAGTTTTTTTTTTCATTTTGAATACAGGATTGCAGCTCGTTTGATGCAACCTACTGCAATACATATGACGGAGGTCAGTGAAATCTCAGAATGGAGAGCAGCGAATTTCAGCCTTGGCCAGGTTAAGACGAGTGGAATTCAACTCCCAGAATTCCCCAGCGTGGTCAGTAAGTGAATCATCGGAGGTGGTTCAGCAAGATATCACACCACTGGACTTGCCCACCTTCCCTATTGATAAGCATGGTCAGTGGGGAATGTCTGAGTCGCTTAATGACTGCATGATTCAGTTAACAACTGCAGTGATTCACTTACAAGCAGTGCAAAATAGGTCGTAAAATCAGTCCATGGCACACTTAGAAACCAGATTGCTTGACAGTGGAAATTCTGCTCCCAATTGTGGTTGTTCAGTTGAGGACTCTTTAGATATAGGTGCTGTAATTCATTTCTGTTCTGCTAGCGAACAGATGGGTGGCATGCACCTTCATGGCTGATCTTCTAAGTAAGTAATTGAGGAGAGGTCAGAATAACAGAGTAACAGGGTTGGAAGGGACCTTGGAGGTCTTCTAGTCCAACCCCCTGCTCAGACAGGAATCCCTATACCATTCCAGACAAATGGCCATCCAATCTTTTCTTGAAAACCTCCAGGGATGGAGCACCTACAGTTTCTGGAGGAAAGCTGTTCCACTGGCTACTTGTCCTTACTGTTAGGAAGTGTCTCCTTAATTCCAGTTTTTTTCTCTTCTTGATGAGTTTCCATCTGTTGCTTCTTGTCCTGCCTTCAGGGGCTTTGGAGAATAGGTGGACCCTTTACTCTTCTTTGTGGCAACCCCTGAGATTTTGGAAGACTTTTCTTTTCATTAAACTAGACATGCTCAATTCCAGGTTCAACCACAGCTCTTTTATTTTATAAAGGACAGCTCTCTTTTGAAGAACTGTCCAATTTAAACTTGAAAAGGAAGCAGAAAGGAAAGCCAATTTGGTGCAAATGAAAGTTCTCTGTTTTTTAAGGAGTGTGATGAAAGAGGTCACTTGAACCCACTTACTGAGAGTGAGTTGGGTGGCCATATCATTTTTCATAAACAAAGAAACAAAATACATAAATACATAAATAAATACATAAATAAATAAATCTTAGCATGCTTTATCACTCAATCCATGCACGGTTCATTTGCAGGAGAACAACACAACAAATGAACATGGCTATGCTTAGTTAGCTGAGTTCAGGGTTTTAATGTGTTGCATGATTAATTGGAGCTGGTTTGCTCAATCTGAATAATATCAAGGGCACCACAAGTTTCCGACACTCGTTAGCAAGCTGCACACCAAATAGCTGTTATCGCTTAGCAACCTAGAGAAAGCTAGAACAAAATTCTCATGTATCTGTCGGAAGGAGCAAGCATCAGTCATCAGATCACACACTGGTTTTCATTTTGTCAGCTTAATCTGATCAAATGTCTAATGATATCAGGCAATTATCTTCTGCTCACCACAAAGCCCTGTCCTTTGAACTCGATATATGGGGCTTGGCAGGAGAGTTAGTTGAAGAAAATGCTGTCCAATCTGAAGAGATTTCTTCAAAGCACATTCTGGATTTATTAAAAGAGTCAGCTGGTTGGATTTGAGATTGCAAGCCATGAAGAAAGTGTCTTGTCCAGGAGAATACTTTCCCCCAGGAGGAAAATGCCTGGATGATAATAATTCTGCACTGACACGAAAAGGGGTCTAAGGAGGTGCTTTATAGCAAGGAATTTTAGGCTTAAATGTCATTCCAGTTCTATGAACTTTGTAGGAACAAAATCATGTCAGCCTCTGTTAGCCCCAGATCAGAAAGCAACTGCTAGCAACTTTTCTGAATAATACATCTTAGTTACATGTAACAGGTTTTGGTGAGCAGCAGTTCACAAAAGCTTATGTCTTTTAATAAAAGTTTGTTATGAGGGGTCCTTGGTGCTCTCTGAGCTTGGTAATTTTCTTGCAGACATTTCATGACCCAAACTGGGTAACATTATCAGTGCTAATGGACTAAATTGTGGTTGTAAGTTGAGGGCTATCTGTACAGGCAAATTGTATTTTTCTCCACTCCTCTAAGATTACATACCTACATCCCTTCTTTCCATAATCACCACCATCCCTTATCCAGTTGCAATTCCAAAATCTTTTTCATGGCTGTCCATGTGCCAGTAAAAACATCCTTTAGGGGTTTCCAGAATTGTACAGTTTGGCAGGATATCAACGTTTGCTCAAGAGGCCTGAACAAGCATGGTGGTTCACGATGATGTCTTGTAATACAATTATGAATAAGTGGGCTTTATAA
The DNA here is from genome assembly GCA_032468095.1 of Pareas carinatus. NCBI lineage: Eukaryota > Metazoa > Chordata > Lepidosauria > Squamata > Pareidae > Pareas > Pareas carinatus. The sequence goes on from JANHFO010202330.1 coordinate 12,547, forward strand.
TGACGTCATTGTGCCTTTGTCGTCACTTCCTCTAAGGACACCAGTGCAAGATAAGGAATAACGACTGACGTGGGGGAAGAAGGAAAAATGGTTGAGAAATGAGAGCCCACAAGAGTGGACTATCTTGCAAATAGGCACAACTTCATAATTTCTGGACAACCTTGTTGTTGTTTTTTAAGGATAATCAGAACTGTTTATAGTAATCATTATTGCCCCATAATATAAGACATTTAAAAGTGCATTTAGTTCTTTTTCAGTTTTCAACTCAAGGAAATTATGTTGCTTTTTGTTTTATTTTTTCCCTCCAAAAGCCAGACTATTCCTTTTTTTTAAACTAACATAAAAAAGAAAACAAGGTGATTAAATATTTTGATCAACATCAACCAATTGGATATAAATTTCTAAATATCTTTAATCAATACTTATCAATCTTACTAATACAATTTTGCACCTGCTCCTTCCATCTCCTGTCCAACCATCCATAAAAATAATTCCATGTTTTGAAGTGTAATGATTCTTCTTTGTCTTTCAGCATCAAAGTCAGTCTGTCCATTTCTGCACATTCTAAAATTTTCCTAATTATTTCTTCATTCTGTATTATTTCTTCATTCTTCCAATTTTATGCAAAAACAATCCTAGCTGCTGTCAGTAGGTGTACAGTCAGATATAAATATTGCTTTTTAAATTCTTCTGGAACAAAACCTAATAAAAACAGCTCAGATTTAAAATTTATCTGCATTCTCATCATTTCTTGTAACCATTTATGTATTCTTTTCCAGTATTTTTCAGCATATGTACATGTCCACCACATATGACAGTATGTACCTGTATTATTTTTGCACTTCTAACATCTATCTGAGACTTCTTTGTACATCTTAGACAGTTTATATGGTGTAATATACCACCTGTAGAACATCTTATGCAATTTTTCTGTATATGCTGTGACCTTAGTCATCATTAAGTTTTTTCCCCATAGCTTCTGCCATCTATCAATGTCAATAGGATATCCAAAATTTTTAGCCCAAGTTATCATTGCCTCTTTTACTTGTTCATCTTCCATTTTTCTATCTAATAAGATGGGCAACCTTGTTTTATCTGGCATGTGACTAACTATTAGTTTTGCTGCATTGATATCAAAATACGTCGGAGTATTATTTGTTTAAGCAAGGCAGTAGGAAAGTCTGCTAGTCTGACCAAATGTTTATTACCAGAGAGCAAAAACTGCTGAGGAAAAGTAGAACAGAACTAAGAAATTTCAGAATAGATTAAAAAAGAGATCATGAAGCGTGGTATCAAGACTGATTTTTATCAGTGCATTTGCACGGATGTATATCAATGCACTCACCAGTTGCAAGTAGAAAGATCAACTTTTCTTTTGACCAAAAAGACAGTAAAAGGATTGAGTGACTTGCTTTTAAAAGGAGTCAATTCTTACTAGTAAAAGCTATTCTAATAGCAGAGCTGAATTTTTTTATCCTGGCTAGTCCATATTTTTCCTCTTTCTGAAAATGACTGGGGTAAAAATGCTGTGAGAAAATGCATGAGCACATAGGAATATTATATTTGGGCAGCAAAGTGCCAAACATAGCTTCAGGTAATTCTTGACTTACAACAGTTCACTTAGTGACCATTCAAAGTTACAATGACACTGAAAAAGGTGGCTTATGACTATTTTTCATAGTTCTGACCTTTGCACCATCCCCACGGTCACATAATATACATTCGGATGCTTGACAACTGGTTCATATTTATGATGGTTGAAGTGTCCTGGCATCACATGATCCCCTTTTGCCACCTTCTAACCAGCAAATTCAACAGGGAAACCAGATTCACTTTACAACCGTGTTACTAATTTAACAACTGTAGCAATTCACTTAACAAACATGACAAGAAAAGTCGTGAAAGGTTTTTATGAAAAGTTGTAAAAACTCAGTTAACAAGTTTCTCACTTAGCAACATAAATATTGGGCTCAATTGTGGTTGTACGTTGAGGACTGCCTGTACTCTGGGAATCATTAGGGCGGAGCCATCTTAACCTTCTTCCTCCAAACCAAACTAGCTAAGCTTAGCGGCCTCTTTGTCCCCTGAAATGCAGCACCTCCCTTCTGGGAATCCTGACTACATTCCACCGCAGTGGTGACGGTCTCCATGAAACAGAGATGTCATCTATTTGAGAGGAAGGTTATGACAGATCTGATTGAAATATTCAAATACAGGAACACCACACAGACATCAGAAGTTTCTATTGCTGAGGTCATAGTTTTCCCAGGGTGTTAACCTCTGGCAGTGAAAGCTGGATTATCACGAAAGATTGAAAAAAAGAAAAACGGGTAACCGTGAATTGTAGTGCTGGGAAGAATTGCTGAGCACTACTTGTTCGACTACAAGAACAACAAACTGTTCAGTACTATTGTAGGTGAGCTACAAATCTCCTCTACTTACAAGTATTCATTTAGCAACGCTTATAAATTACAACATGACTGAAAAAAGTGACTTCCAGCAGATCCTCGCACTTATTATCATTGCAGCATCCCCATTGTCACATGATCAAAATTCAAGCACTTGGCAACCAGCTTGTATTTACTGAAGTTGTTAACTTGCTTAGCAACCTAAGTCTAGTTTGATGGTAACGGTTAGCCCTTGACTTACAACCATGATTGGAACTACCAATTATGGTCCCTGTTGTGGTTGTAAGTCAAGGACTACCTGTACCATCAAACTGGCCTACTCCCTGAAAGCACTGTTAATGATGCTGAAGCTTCAGTATTTTGGAAACTCCATGTGGAGCCAAAGGTCATTGGAGATGGTTCTCTTCCAAGAAGAGTCTTGGAAAAATCAAAGACAACTGAAAAAAACCAACCCAAGATAAGGTGGCTGGAGAATATCACTGACATCCCATGTTTAGAAAAATCAGTTGCCTATACATGACTTTCTCAAACAATGTCCATCGGGTTGCCTCTGTTGATGTTGAGACCCTAGAAAGAGCGCAGAGAAGAGCAACAAAGCTGATAAAGAATCTGGAGGTTAAACCATATGCCCAACGATTGAGGGAACTAGGTTGTCTGGTCTGGCGAAGAGGACTTGGGGTAGGAGTCTTCCAGTACTTGAGGGGCTATCACAGAGGAGAGGGGGCTGACCTATTCTCCAAAGCACCTGAGGACAGGACAAGAAGTAACAGGTGGAAGCTTATCAAAAAGAGATCCAACCTAGAATTAAGGAGAAATTTCCTGAAGGTGGGAACAATTAATCAACGGAAAAGCTTGCCTCCTGGAACTGTGAGTGCTTCATCAGTGGAGGCTTTCAAGAAGACATTGGACAGCCATTTGTCCAAGATGATATAGGATCTCCTGCTATGGATAGAGGGTTGGACTAGAAGACTTCCAAGGTCCCTTCCAACCCTATGCTTCTATGTTCTAAGAAGGTTGCAAAAAGTGAGAAGCAACTGAATAACAATCATTATATGTTTGCTGTCAATCCGGGTTTGGAGCTAAGAAAGTTGTATGAACCCAACTGTATAAGTGTGCTTCTCCAGGTTGTAAAATCTGTAATATCTTCTGATTCCCCCAGGAAAAATGTATGGTGAGTAAGATTTGAAGCTGGGCTGCAGGACAACGTTGCTGGCTTCTCCGTACCTGCAGACTCCTGCAGACGTTGCTTTTTTGGAGTCTGAATTGAAAAACCACAAAACAAGGCCTTCCTTCCGTTGGCCAGCTTGAAAGCTTCAGTTGCCCCTGCTGATGGCCAAGCAAATTTCACTTCCTGCTCAAGTGTTTTTCTAACGGTAGCTTTCTTTCCACCTCGAGTTTTCTCTTCCCTCATTTTCTCCATTCCGTACGAAAAGAGAAATTGCAGAACATATTAAGAGCAATAAATATGTCATGAAACAAAAGACAACTTGCCCCATGTGTGTTTGGGAAACAAATTTCCGGTTGGCTAGGATTGTAAGGGAAAGGAGTAGAAGAGAGGAGGTGGCATGCCAAGAAATGTAGGCAAATTTTCAGTGGCTGATATCCAGAGACAAGTCACTGGAAATTAAAGGATATAGCCTGGGGAGGAGGGGTGTCTGTAGAGGAGTAAAAAAAAAAGTCAAGACGATGAGAATAAGCCTCACCCTTAAAATGTGTGAATTCTTTTATGACCCCCCCCAGTTGTGGATACACCTAGAGAGACAAGTGGAGTTGATTGGCTAAATTTGGTGAACAATTCAAGGAATTCAATCTGAAATGGGAAAAAGGGAAGGGAAGGAAAGAAGGAAGGATGAAAAAGAAAGGAAGAAAGAAAAATAAAAAGAAAGAAAGAAAGAAAGAAAGAAAGAAAGAAAGAAAGAAAGAAAGAAAGAAAGAAAGAAAGAAAGAA
>JANHFO010208991.1:0-16840 GCA_032468095.1 Pareas carinatus
ATGGTGGGTACTTCTTCTTTCTTCCAATATTGTGCCACTAATAATCTTGCAGCTGTTATTAAATTTAAAATTAAGTTCATTTCGGTAGCTGTGCAGTCCGTAATAATCCCTAGCATGCTTCTTTCTTAATACCATCTCTTATCAATGGTGGTCTGGTTAAATCTAGCAAGTCCAAACTTCAAAGTTGATCTACCCCAAAAAAGTCCAGAAGAAATTATTTCCCAATTAAATGTGATAAATGCAGTCCCCTTCAATCTTGTTATCACTTCTTCGCTCAGTAAGATTTCTGCTATTATAGAAGAATGCAGGTTTGAACTTCACAATTAGTTCTAAGTCTCTTACTTCAAAGTCTGTGCAATCCGTATTTCTTTCCATTGAATTTGCTGTTTTCAGATCGCATTCCTTTTTGTGAGTCTAAGAGGATCTTTTCCTCATACTTTCAAGCCCGTCGTTCCCCCCTCCTCACATCCCTTAATTGGGTGGGGAGTGCATGAAGGAAGACAATCTCACTGTACAACGTGTACAATCAAGGTTTCATTTCACTTCGTTTTTCATTTCATTAGACGCGCTCCTCTTTAGCGCCCTTTCGGGGAATCCTGGCACTTTGCGCAGAGTGCACCAGGGGGCGCTCTTAGCTTCGGGAGGGAACTGAGCATGCACGGGGCTCTTCCTCTAGCACTGGGCGTCCGGTCAGAGGAAGGTGGAGGCGCTGGGCGGATCCTTTGCGGGAGGCCCAGAGGTTGCCTTGCGGAGATGCGGATTCCGACGAGACTAGTGAGTAGCGCATTGGAGGCGTGCGTGGAAATGGACCTGTCCTTCCTCCGGGGTCGCAGTCGGGGTCCCGATTTCCTCTGCCACCCTTTTCCAGGCAGGAGCCTGGCGGGTGGGGGAAAGCAGAGGAGACAAATGGAGGTCGTCAGAAGGGAGGGGTCCTCCCTCCCATTTCCTGGGGGGGAAAGACTTAGGCTGGCCCGAAGTCCTCCTGCTGGATCTAGGTGCGAGGACGGGTGTGCGAGGACCGGAACTGGGGAACTGCTTCCCAGCCCCCCGCCCCCGCCGATCGCAAAGGGGCTTTGACGGCAGACAAAGAAGGGAAGCGTTGCAGGGACCGAGGCGCAAGTGCGGTTGAGATGCAGCATTCGCACTGTGTGCCCGATCAGGCCCGGTGTTTGTCAAAGTTGGCAACTTTACACCCGTGTTGAAGTCGACGTTGGAAAAAGACCGGATTAAACTAAGAAGTGGGGAATGAATGTATTGGTAAGAATTGTGTGAATCGGAAGATGATGTTACATTGTATGTGGATTGTTAATTTGGGTGTTGCTGTATGCATTGGATGATGGCTTGCTGATTCAGGCCTCTGAAGTTCCAAAAGGGATTTGAGCCAGATGGGCTTCTGTTGTTTTTATTATATATTCAGATAATGATTTATCTACATATTAAATTTGGTTTATATAGCACTCTTTTGAATGTCTGTTTTTGGCCTGAGACATTCGCGATTCAGATTGTTTAAAGGGTTTGTCTTAATTCACAGTCATAGAAATCATTTGAATAAATAACTCAGAAATAGGAATTCAAAGCATATTTTATGTATTTCTCCAAGGTTTAAATCATTGGTAGAAGTTGATCCGGAAGGGTTCTCCTGGATTCCTCCAGACCCAGATAAATCAACCCATCTATTAAGATTCTGTTCCCTTGTTCCAGACATTGGTAGGTTCATTACACTTTCTTCTTCTTTTTGCTTTGGAGAAAAATGCTCAATTAGTCACCCTATAATTACTGGAATTTTTTTTCCCCATTTCAGTTATGTACATTGGAAAACTTTCCTGCTTCCTCTGGAGGCAAAGAGATCTTATGAGTGTGGAGGGATGAATGCCCTTGGGAAACTTGTTCAGGATGTCTTTGTGAAATTCAGATCTTTTGAATAGAGAAAAAAAGATGGAAGGACAACGCCCAGCAGATGTAGGAACTGAAAAAGGCCCTCTTGCTACTCAGCCTTGCAGCTGTGGGAAGAATAGCTCAAGTCTAAGGCAGCAGATTCAGGAAGTAGGAATTAATACTTTAGAGGTCCAGTGCTCTCACTTCAGAAAAGTACAGTTCCAGAAGTCGACTGAGCCCCGAGATGTCTGCGGTCACCTTCACCGCCTTTGCCTTCAGTGGCTGCAGCCAGAAAGACACACAAAGGCTCAAATGCTGGACCTGGTGCTCCTGGAGCAGTTCCTGGCTGTTCTTCCACAAGAGATGAAGAAATGGGTGCAGGAGTGTGGAGCGGAGACAAGTTCTCAGGCGGTGGCCCTGGCTGAAGGGTTCCTGCTGAGTCAGGCGGAGGAAAGGATACGAGAAGAGTTGCAGGTGTGAGATTATAGCCTTTGGGGCTCTAGTGATCTCTCTGAATTTGTCAATGTCTGTCTGTTGAGAGTTTTCTGGGATTATGACCTACTAAGGCCAGTTGTTCAATTCTTCTTTTAGATGATATATTTGGGGAATTCTTCCACCCTCATTTTTAATCTTCAGTAATGAACATTGGGGTCTCCGAGCTTGAGGGTGCAGTGCGAGAATTCATTTCTTTCTCTCTGCTCTTCCTTGTTTCTGCTGGGACATCATGTCCAGATATCCTTGGAAGCAGCCACTGAGTATGTCAAGGGGAGGAAAGAATCATCCAAACACTCTCAAGATCCACTGGTTGGGGAGATCTTTCAGAAAGATCAAAATCAAGATACCATATCAGGTAATAGATCTGTGTGATGTGAGGTTTGGACATCCAGTTAACTGATTCTTTTGCTACCCTTGGGTGGAATCTCTCTCTCTCTCTCTCTTTTACTAAATCTGCTTCTATACTTTTCTTGCCTTTTACAGAGAATCAAAAGCAATCCTTGGTATTTTTCGAATCACCTCCTCTTTGTGATGTAGCTGAAAGAGCGACTGAACTTCTGCCTCAGGTAGGAGAAGATGGGTGGCTTTATAAATTTTCTTAAATAAATAAAGGTTGTTAAATTTATATGCCTCTTGTCTCACTCTCCAGTGCCTGAGTGCCTTACAGAGGCATAAAAGCACAAATATGAAAGCATTGAAATTAACAATTAAATGAAGGTTAAAAACCAAAAGCATGTATCGCTTGGGGTGGACTTTTGTCTCTTACTCAGTAAGCCACCTCTATCCTAGTGCACCCCCAAGTCATCTGACAGAGCCAGGTTTTAAAGCACTTCCAGAAGGCAAATGTCATCTCCAGGGGCAATGTTTTTTTTTAATTTTTATCTATTAAATTTATACGGTGCCCCTCTCACTGAAATGTAACTAAGCACCATGTATCAAAAGCAGTATAACAATTGATATAGCATTAAAATTGTTTTATAATAAGAGTGGAGGTGGGATCTTCTATTTAATCCAGTAAATTACCTCCAGGATGCATATCCCCATCCAGGCCCCAGGCTAAACAGCAGATCCAGGTTTTGAGGAAGATCAAAAGGATGGGGGTGGATCTCACCCTGAGGAGTACCATTTTATTAGATGGTAAGTGTGGCAGCAGAGAAGGCTGTTCTTCTTGATCCCACTAGCCAAAATTACTTTGCCAGTAGGGTGTGTGCCAGCCAAGTGGGTTGGTCAACCCAATCGGGGCAAGATGGTTCTTCAGATAACCAGGTTCTATACTATGATGGGCTTTAGAGGGGATAAGCAACAGCTTGAATTGGATCTGGAAGAAAACTCGCAACCAATGCAGCTTCACATAACAGCATCATCATCCTTGGGGCATACAGAACTGTCCATGCTGCTGTATTCAGTACCAGTCATAGTTTCTGAATACTTTCAAGGGTAGTCGCAAATAGGCTACATTGCAGTAATCCAAACAAAAGATCACTAGGGCATGCATGATTCAGCTCGGGGTGTCATGATCCAGAAAAAGGGCACAATATTGCAGTTTCAAAGCAACATGAAATGGGGAGATTTAGATTGGGTCATTGAACATTCATATCTAGTTTAGCCTACTTCTCAAGAGTGTTGTGAAGATCCAAGAAAGAAAAGCTGTTGTAATCCCCCCACCCAAAAAAATTGTGGAACTTTATATTTTTTAATAATGTCTAATAAATGGCCAAAATAAAATACCTGTAAAGAAAAAGCATACTCAAGTAGCTCGTAATCAAAGCACTTAGAATTTGGTGAAGAATTTCAAACAATTTGATTTGTACCTGGATACCTACCAACCCATCTTTGCAGAATCTGAGAAATGTCATCTGAGGAAATGTTCGCTAATCTGGTTCAGAAGGTGGGCAGCTTCCCTGAAAGCTGAGGAGAACCAGACCTTGGATTGTCTCACTCATATATTGATAGACCTTACGCAGAACCCTGGATGAACTCTGTTAGCCTTTCAAGATAATCCAGACAAGAACCAGGACAATGAATTCTAGCTCTTCTTCCTATAATGTTACAAGTCTGAAAGTAGCCCACCAATCCTTTATTTTTCCTTTTCTGAAACACAGATTTCATTGAGCAAACTATTGTCTCGGCTAAGACTATTATTCCTGCCTCTCAGAGTTAATTGCATACGCAGTTACTCTCCTACCACTTTTATTGTGGTGTGAGCATGATGGTCCCTAAGTGGATATCAGGCGGTTGGCAAAAGTATCAGATGGATTATTCCAGTATTTAGAAAGAAGTGCAGCTACTGATAAGTATTGACTTCACTGAAAGTCATTAAAAGTCCTGCAGTAAACCTGATATAATGTCATTCGTGTTGTGTCATCTGCCAAAAAGTGTGACATCTCATTTTGAATTCTGCAGCAAATGCTCATTACATTCATTGCAAATCTCTCCTGGAATTGATGGAAGACAAGTCTCAAATTCTTCTTGGGATTGTTTGTTAATGAGGAAATTTGTTTCCTTGTTTAGAATTTTGTGTCTTTTGAGGAAGTGGCTGTATATTTTTCTGAGGAAGAGTGGTCTCAGCTGGATCCTGACCAAAAAGCTCTTCATGAGGAGGTCATGCTGGAGAATTCCAGGAATCTGGCTTCTCTGGGTAAGAATCTCTATCTGTGATTCTATCTCTTAACGCCATAGCCAGCTTGCCATGGAACAAGAGTTACACTAATATCGAAGAAATTGTGGAATAGAATCATTAAAGAAAGGATACTAAAGGAGGAACCAAATGAAATTTGAATGACAAAAATTAAAATGTCAAAAAACCCCAGTGTTTATCCTGTTTTGAATTGTCCCATGGCAAGTTAGTCATGATGAATTCGCTGATTCCCGAAAAGGATGTGTAGGAAGTGACAAGGAATAACAGAGTTGAAAGGGACCTTGGAAGTCTAGCTTGCTCAAGCAAGAGATTCTATATCATTTTAGACAAATGACTGTCCAGTCTCTTTTTAAAAGCCTCCTGTGACTGAGCACCCACAACTTCTGGAGGCAAGCTGTACCACTGGTTAATTGTTCTCACTGTTAGGAAATTTCTCCTTAGTTCTTGGTTGCTTCTCTCCTTGATTGGTTTCCATCCATTATTTCTTGTCTTGCCTTCTGGTGCTTTGGAAAATAGGTTGATCCCCTCTTCTCTGTGGTAGCTTCTCAAATATTGGATACTGCTGTCAAGTCACTCCTTTTCACTAGACTAGACATATCTAATTCCTGCAACTATTCTTCTTAGGTTTTAGCTTCCAGCCCTCTTATCCTTGTTGCTCTTTTCTGCATTCCTGGAGTCTCAACATCTTTTTTATAATGTGACCAAAACATTGCAGTATTCTAAGTGTGGTCTTACTAAGGCTTTATAAACTGGTATTAATATTTGACCATGTGATCTTGATTCTGTCCCTCTGTTAATGTAGCCTAGGACTGTGTTGGCTTTTCTGGCAGCTGCAGCACACTGCTGGTTCATATTTAAGTGATTGTTCACTATGACTCCAAGATCCCTCTCATAGTTACTGTGCCACCCATACTGTACCTGTGCATTTGGTTTTTCTTGCCTATATGTAGAACCTTATTTTTTTCACCATTGAATTTCATTTTGTTAGATAGTGTCCAATGTTTAAGTCTTTCAGGATTCTTCTGTATCTTAAGCCTATCTTCTAGAGTGTTGGCTATTCCTACCAGTTTGATGTAGTCTATAAATTGGATGGGTTTCCCATCTATGCCCTCATCCAAATCATTGATGAAGATGTTGAAGAGCATTGGGCCTAAAACAGAGCCTTGGAATTCCCTGTTGCATACTTCCCTCCATGTAGATGCAGTTCCATTGAGAACTACATGTTGAGTGCGGTTGGTCAGCCAGTTATGAATCCATCTAGTGGTGACATTGTCTAACTCACATTTTTCTATCTTATCAAGTAGTAGGTTGTGGTCTATTTTATCAAATGCCTTACTGAAATCTATGTAAGTTATATCCACAGCATTCCTCTAGTCCACTAATTTTGTCACTTTGTCAAAGAGTGCAATAAGATTTGCTTGGCACAATCTGTTTTGACAAATCATGTTGGCTTTTGGTTCTGCTTTTGTTTGCCTCTAAGTGTTCACAGATTCATTGCTTGATTATCTTTTCCAGAATTTCCCCAGGTATTGAGGTCATGCTGATAGGTCTGTAGTTTCATGGTTCTATTTTTTTTGAGAACTACATCAGCTCTTTTCCAGTCCTCTGGTAGTTCCCCAATGATCTAGGACTGTGATGGCGAACTTTTTTGAGACCAAGTGCCCAAACTGCAACCCAAAGTCTACTTATGTACTGCAAAGTGCCAGGATGGCAACACGCCCCCCCATGATGCCCCCACCCTCCTGGCAATGCCCCCCATGACCGTACCCCTCCAGCGACATAATTCAAACTTATTTAAGTATTACACATTTTTAGTGTGACATTTGTTCCTGCTTTTGAGAGAGAGAAAGAGAGAGACAGAGAGGGAGAAAGGAAGAATAAGAGGCAGACAGACACAGAGAAAGGAAGAAAATGAGACAAAGAGAGGGAGGGAGAGAGAGAGAGAGAGACAAACACAGAAAAAGACACAGGAGACTGAGCCAGCCAGCCAGGGCTGAGAATAGGAACTGCTCACCCGGCTTCTCCTGGTGGCAGGGTGCTTGCCTGGTACCCGGCAGCTTCTCCTTGGGCCTGGGTGACTTCTCCGGAGGCCTGGGCGGTCCATCCAGAGGCCCAGATGACCTCTCTGGAGGCCTGGGCAGCCCATCCAGCCTCTCCGGAGACCTGTGCAGCCCCTCTAGGGTGGATAGGTGCTCACTTACCATTTTCTTCCCTATTTTACCTTGTATTCCTAATCTGTTTTTTATGGTACTGTTTTTGTTAAGTTGAACTATTTTCCTTTTGTGTAAAGACAGATACAAAAAATGAGTTAAGCAGTTCTTTCTCCGTTTCTTGTCACAGTCTTACCACTTTCTCCCATTAATGGATTAACGATTTCCTTGACTTTTTCTTGTTTTTTTACATGGTGAAAGGTTTCTTTTGTTATTTTTGTGTTTTGTCACAAGCTTTAGTTCAATTTGAGCCTTAGCTTTCCTCACTTCATCTTTAAATACATATAAATACAGTACAAGTTTAATTTTTCTTTTTGCTAATTATCCCAGCACCAGGATGAGAATTCCAAAGGGGCTGGCATAGGGAAAAACAGAAGCTGAAATTAAATTGTAAACACAGTCATGGTCATATGATTTTCTCCTTAGTGACTAATTTGCCATTCCTGGTTGTGATTGCTCTATGAGTACCCCAGGCTGATAGTTATTGGGGGATTTAATTTAGTCCAGGATGGTATAACATATGATGCAGCACAGGAGTTCATGGTAACATGGAATTGACCCATGCTAACAAGGCCCTAGCACACATTGCCTCTCAAAGATTATATCTGGCTTTCTTCTTAGGACAATTGTAATCTGATCTAATATGGATATATGAACTTGGTAGTAGCCTATTTGGAAATGCATCTTTAGTAGGAGCTAAAGATTGCTTTGCATTAGCTAGCAAAACAGCCATATTATACTGATGATCCTTTGGCAAAATTTCAGAAGAAAATTTTTATCTTTAAACATGTTTCTAATCTTGCTACAATTTCTCATGTTTCTTTTTGAAGAAAATAAGGTCCAAGAGGATAAGAATTACAGGGAACAACACCAAGCAATCCATCCAAAAGAGAAAAATGGGATGTTTGCCAATCAGCTGGAACCAAGAAGGGATGAGAGAAAAGGATCAACAAGTGCAATTAAAAAAGACTTTTCTTGGATCAGTCAAATTGCTTATGATAGAAAGATGCATACAGAAGAAAGACCTTATAAATGCCTTGAGTGTGGAAAGAGCTTTTCTAAATCCAGTCACCTTATTCGCCATAAAATGACCCATTCAAAAGAGAAACCATATACCTGCATGGAGTGTGGAAAGACCTTCCGTGATAATTGCTCTCTTAGAAGCCACCAGAGGAACCACATTGGAGAAAGGCCCTATAAATGCATGGAGTGTGGGAAGACTTTTACTCAAAGTGGTGCTCTTGCTACTCATAAGAGAATTCACACAGGGGAGAAGCCATATAAATGTATGGAGTGTGGGAAGAGCTTTACTCAGGGCAGTCATCTTACTTCTCATAAGTTCATCCACACAGGGGAGAAACCATATAAATGTATGGAGTGTGGAAAGAGCTTTACTCAAGGCAGTCGTCTTACTTCTCATAAGTTTATCCACACAGGGGAAAAACCATATGAATGTATGGTGTGTGGAAAGACTTTTAATCAAAACAGTAATCTTACTTCTCATAAAAAGATCCATACAGGGGGCAAGCAATATAAATGCAGAGAATTTCGAATGGATTTTTGTGAAATCCAATCCCTTATAGAACATGAAAAGATCCACATAGGGGAGAAACCATATAAATGCATGGAGTGCGGAAAGGGCTTTTCTCTATCTGATCACCTCATTTCCCATGAAATGACCCATTCAGAAGAGAAACCATGTACCTGCTTGGAATGTGGAAAGATTTTCCCTGATAACTATTCTCTTAGAAGCCATCAAAGGAATCATAGGGGAGAAAGACCCTATAAATGCATGGAGTGTGGAAAGACCTTTGCTTGGAGCAGTAACCTTTCTTACCATAAAAGAACCCACACAGGGGAAAAGCCATATAAATGTATGGAATGTGGGAAGAGTTTTAGTACCAACAGTTATCTCACTGCCCATAAAAGGATCCACACGGGGGAGAAGCCATATCAATGTATGGAGTGTGGAAAGAGCTTTACAAGGAGTAATCTCCTTACATGTCATAAAAAAATTCACATAGGAGAGTAGCTATATCAATGCAAGAAGTGTGGGAAGAGCTTTAACTGGAATAGTAATCTAAAATCTCATGAAAGCGTCCACTTGCATAATACTCCATATAAGTACTAGACTTATACAAATATTTGAGACTATTTTGCCTTTCCAGTCCAAAGCAGACAATATGAATCCTCAATCATGATTGCAATTTTTGCCAAGTAGGAGGATTCAAGCAAAAAAAAAAACCACCAGGTATTGATTGCAGTCTTGATGTCCATCCCAATATCCAAGTGTAGGTTCTTGATAATTCCTTCTTCCCACAGGCAAATTTAACCACTCCTTAATCCCTTATTATTTCACTATTTGTTCAATCTGCCTTTCCATCCTTGCTTCTCATGTAATGCAACTAATAGCTGAAAAAGAAAACCATAAAAATAGAATTAGAAAATACAGCCTGAATTTCAACATACAGCTCATTGGTAATCTGTTTTAACTTTGTGGTGATTTTTGTTTTCTTTTGTTTTTACTGAAAGGTAAAATAGCAAGTCTGTTCTAGTATCACAAACCATTCTGAGAACATATGGAAGACATTTCTTAATTATTATCTTGGATATGAAAATAACTCAGAGACTTTTTTTCTACTGTGTGAAATTGGGACATGAGATGGATAATAGGAATAAGAAAGCATTTTTCAGTCAACAGTTCTTTATGACGTTGAATTATCACCATAAAATGATATAAATGTACATTGTATGAAAAGAACTTCAGGGGGAGAGTTTCCTTATCAAAGGAGCCACAGTTGCGAGAAGGCCTATAAAAGCACATACAGGGCTTTACCCAAAGTGCTTTGCTATGGACAAGAGTCTGGCCAAAGCTAAAATATATTGTATTAGATTTATCTTTAAAATTAGATTAAATATAGTTGGTATAGGTTTTTTTGTGTGTGTCATATGGTTAATGATCTTTGGACACATTGAAAATTACAAACATGAGATAATTTTTGGTGGATCCATACTTGAAGGTTTTAGAGCCTCATGTAAGATTGAAATCATATTCAAAGGTGGCTTAGCAAAAGTTTCTAGTTCCTAATATTGTGGAATTATCCACCCCTTTGAATCTGTTTCCGTATATGGAGCAAGTGAGTTTATTAAGAGACAGTTCTTTTAGGGGAGATGGATATCTAGTCAAGCAGCCAAGAAAAACATAGCTGTGACATAAATACAGATATGATATTACTTGGCAAATACCGTAGCATACATGGAAAATCATGACAAAAATGGGAATAGACAAAAGGACAATGCTGGTATTGTCCAACCTTATTGAAAGTAAATTGATTAAATGTCAAGTTGGCTCAACTCTTTGCAATCAGAGAAACAGTCTTTCTGACAGGAGGACAGTATCAAATCTTTGCAACGGCACAAATTTTGTGATGGAGGACTTCTTACTAACTGTCCTTCAGCATTTCCAGTAATGGTGGGTTAATAAAGCCTCTTCAATGGATGCCTTAGAGATTACAGTTAAAATAAAAAAAAAAATCAAGCAGGAACCAGAATTTTTATCAAACTTTGATTGGTTTTATGGTTTATCTCAATAATAAATTATAATTGTATATTTTATATATTATATTTCAAAACTACCCTATTACATCAGTTTTAAGATGCATGTTTTTTCATATTTTGGTGACTATTCGTAGTGCGTCTTATATTCGATGAGGTCTTAGCAGAGTAAAGTTTTTTATTTTCTTATTTTTAACTTAGAAAAAATAAGAGTGTCTCTTATAGTTGGTGTAATGCGGTATAGTACCTGTCCCTTTATTCATACTGAAGTAGATCTCCCTGGTATTTTTAATATTTTCTTTATCTTTTTCTCTATACCTATCTATGGATTTAGGTAAACATACTAAACTGATTTTCTTTGTTGAAAATAATGTTTTTTTAAATCCATTCCCCCCCTTTCATTTTTGCAATTTCACCTTTTCTTCAGTTACACAGATGAGGGGCCTTTCCCCCCCCCTCTTCGTTTCCTCACCAAGGAGCCTCATTTTGAGGTAAAATTTCTGCAATATCCACCAGTTTCAGTTTTTTCTCCAATTTGAAACTGGTTTTCTTTCAATATTTATTTTTCTTCAGCATCATTTCCTTTGTCACAAGCTGCCACTCACTCGGGTCTTTCCGATTGTTCTTAGGCATCCAGAGCTGTCAATGTAAGAAGGGCAAGTGTTTATATTGAATTAAAGAAATAAAAAACAACAGAGATCTGTTTCTCAGAGAGGCTGCTGGTCCTCTCTTCTGACTGCCCAACCATTTCTGAGAGGATCGGACTCCTTTTGAGGCCTCCTCCAACCTCTTCGGAGCCTTTAGGGTGGCTGTTGTTGAGGAAAGCGAGTTCAGGTCCTCCACTATCTCCTCAGACAGTTCCTGGAGAGGAAGATGGAGAAGTGCCTCTTCTGGAGACGTCCAGACCTTTCTCGGACAGGGAAACATTGAGAGGAGCCTTTTCCCCTACTGCCATGCCCATCATCCCCTTCCTCCCTCTCCCCTCACAACGCTCTCCTCCTTCCCGCCCTTTCGGGGAATCCTGGCACTTCTGCGGAGGATCCACCAGAGGGGCGTTCTCAGCTTCAGGACGGAACTGAGCGTGCGCCGGTTTTTCCGCCAACACAATGCACGTGTTTCCCTGTAGCGTCCCTCTGAAGAGGCTGCCCTTTCGGCTTCCCGACCCCGCCCCCCATGTGAAACTGAGCGGGGGGGGGTGCTTTGCCGGAGGCCCAGAGGCTGCCGGGAAGCCTTGCGGGGACGCGGATGCCGAGGAAACTTCCGTGTTGCGTGAGTGGCCGCTCCGCCAGTGCATGGAGACGGGCCAAGGCTTCTTCCTGGGTCGGAGTCGGGGGTCCCATGGTCCCCTGCCACCCTCTCCCATGCAAGGGCCAGGAGGGAGGAGGAAGCAAAGGAGAGAAACGATGGTCGCCAGAAGGGAGGGGCCGTTCCCACCCATTTCCTGGGGAACCTCTGCATGGAGGGAGCGGGAGGGTGGCCCTGAGTCCCTCCTGCTGGCTCATTCATTTATTTTGCCAAGTGTGTCTGGACACACAAGGAATTTGTCTCCGGTGTACATGCTCTATATCTACATACATGCAATAAGCAAGCTGTGATTGCAATCATAAGATACGTTCATAATCATAAAGTACATTCATTACGTCAAGCACATATAAGCATAAAAAACAATGCTAAGGTGCATTCATCTTGTCATGTATGCTGGCTCGGGATGCAAGGCGGGTGTGCAAGGATTGGAGGGGGGGCGGGGCTGCTTCCTAGCCCCCCCCTGCTCCTCAAGGGAATCTGCCAGCAGGGAAATGTTGCAGGGAGGGAGGTGCAAGTGGGGCTGAGATGCAGAATTTGCACTATGTGCCTAGTTAGACCAGTGTTTGTCGAAGTTGGTATGTTTCCAGTCTGGATATTGAAGTTGAAGTTGGAAAAAACTGGATTAGGATAAAAAGTGGGGACTCTGTTTCTAGGAATTGCATGAAAACCGACCATCATATTAAGCTGTAGATGATTGGTTTATTTGAGTTTTAGTCCTACATGGATGATGGTTTGTTAATTCAGGTTTCTGAAGTTTCCAAAGGGTTTTGGGTACAGGTATGTAGGTCCAGGTGTGTTCGGGTTTTTCCCATGTAGAGTAGAGAGTCTCCGCGACGTTTCGGCAAGATCTCACTTGCCATCTTCAGGCTGGTGCTTTTGGCTTCTTGCTAGTCTGAGCAAAGTATGATCGGAGTTGCCTTTTATCTGTATATACTGGTGGGAGGGTTTGGTGTGCTGGGCTGGTTGGCTGGGTTGTTATTTCTTGATTGTATATATATATATACACGCCAAATACCACTCACTCATTCACTGACTGACTCACTTATCACAAGAACTCTAAAACTATTAAAGCTGCAAACCTGAAATTTGGTAGATATGTTTGTCTTGGCATCTAGGCCACTAAGATGGATTCTAACTAAGAAAGGATTCTTCAAAAATATTAATTTTTACACAAGTTATTTAAGATCTATTGCCAAGCGTAGACTGTGCATGTGCTGAGTTGCCTCAGAGACTCCAGCTGTTCGGCGGAGTTCCTCTTTGCCTCCGAAGCAACTGCTTCTCCACGGCGACAACATGGGTGGAGGAAGCCAGTCGAGGCACAACCGGGAGCGGTGAAGCGAGCTCTGGCGAGAGGGAGAGACTTTGGGGCAACAAAGTTGCTTTTCCAGGCAGCTCTGCTGCCGTGTGAGGCATGGGTGAGTGTGGGGGAAGGAAGAAGGGGGGAGTAATCCTATCGGGTCAGATGTGAAGCAGGGGTATCACCGTAGAGGAGCACGGATGTCGGCAACTAGTTTTATATATTTTTCCATTATGTTTTGAATCATTGGAAGAGTTTGATCCAGAAGGGTTCTCTTGGATTTTCCCCAGACCCTGATAAATGAACCTACCTAATGAACTTCTCTTCCCTCTTTCCAGACATTGGTAGATTCATTAGACTTTCTTCTTTTTATTTTTGCTATGGAGAGGGATGCTCAATTAGTCACCCCATAACAGTGATGGCTAACCGTTTAGACACTGAGTGCTTGGATGAGTCGCGACTAATGAGTCACGGTTCATGATGTCTTCGCTACCCTCTTTCTGAGCATGTGCATGGCCTTGTGACATCATCACCCGGTACCACTACCCTCATTTTGAGCATGTGTATGGCTCCGTGACATCGTCTGGCACTGCTACTACTTTCTGAGCATGCTCAGCTCTGGGGCGATGCCGGGGTGACTTGGCTCGCATGCCAACAGAGAGCTCTCCGTGTGTCCACTGTAGCACATGTGTCATAGGTTTGCTATCACTGCCCTATAATTACTGGAAATTTCTATTGTTTTCCATTTTAGATATGTAAAGTGTAAAACTTTCCTGCTTCCTCTGGAGACGAAGGCATCTCAAGTGTGGAGGGCTGAATACCCTTTGGAAACTTGTCCAGGACCTCTTCATGAAGTTCAGGTCTTGTGAATAGATAGACCTTTTAAGATTCATTGGCCCATTTTGTAACTGGATTAGAGAAAAAAGAGAAGATGGAAGGAGAACACCCAGCAGATGCAGGAACTGCAAAAGGCCCTCCTGTTGCTCAGCCTTGCAGCTGTGGGAAGAATATCTCAAGCCTTAGGCAGCAGATCCAGGAAGTGGGAACGAACACTTTAGAGATCCAGTGCTGTCACTTCAGAAAACTACAATTCCAGAAGTCAACTGAGCCCAGAGATGTTTGCGGTCACCTTCACCGCCTTTGCCTTCAGTGGCTGCAGCCAGAAAGACACACGAAGGCTCAAATGCTGGACCTGGTGCTCCTGGAGCAGTTCCTGGCTGCCCTTCCCCCAGAGATGGAGAAATGGGTGCAGGAGTGTGGAGCGGAGACAAGTTCTCAAGCGGTGGCCCTGGCTGAAGGGTTCCTGCTGAGTCAGGCGGAGGAAAAGATGCCAGAAGAGTTGCAGGTGTGACAGCTCTATAGAGAAGTTATTCCATTCTTCTTTTAGAGGATGTATGTGGAGGAATTCTTCCATTCTCACTTTCCAGCTTCAGTAATAAACTTTGGAGTCTCCTATGTTTGGGGTGCAGTATGAGAATTAATTTCTTTCTCTCTGCTCTTCCTTGTTTCTCCTGGAAAATGTTCAGATATCCTTGGATGAAGTCACTGAGTATGGCAAGGGATGGAAAGAATCATCCAAACTCTCTCAAGAACTGCTGCTTGGGAAGATCTTCCAGAAAAATGAAAATCAGGATACCATATTAGGTAATGGAAGCTTCTTCTAGAACATCAGCAAACTTTAAGCAGTTGTGCTGGCTCTACTGCTTTCTCACCAACTGCCAGTGCTTCCTGTATCCTATTGCAACATGTTAAAGACAGATTTCAGCATTTTATTCAGAGGCTTATTGTTTATTATTATAGACCTATTTTGATTAAAGGACATCGACACAAACCAAAGTTTTAACACTATATGTTGAGCTTATAATTTTTTCTCTCACACTGGAGTTGGCTTAGTTCAATAAGTGGAACCTCTATATGAACTGGAAAAGGAAGTCATTGAAACTGAAGTTGCCTAAGGTGGCAACCAAGCCAGCTGAAGGGAGCACAAAGAACTCTCCAAACCGTGAGCTGGATGAGGCCCTAGGCGAGCAAAGAAATAACATGTTAGCAATTTCCAATGAATACTGGGACTTAAAGGAGATGTTCAGTGAGTGTGGATCAAATGAGCGACTCCCCCCAAGGGTCAGTAGACTCTGCCACAGAGATCATGTTCTGACCGGGCTCCCAAACACACAAATGTGCTTAAGTAAATGTCACTTTTATTAGAAGCGCCTGCAGCCCATGACAATGAATCTCTTTCTCACAGCAGGCTGATTAATTGCCTGCAAAAAGTGGAGCTCACTCCCTTTTCCCTTGCAATGGCCCCACCAGTTCAGAAGAGCATCTCCTCTCCCAAGATAGCTGTTGAATGGTAGGAACTTTTCTTTCTCCTGCTGACAATCTGCTGATTTTCCTGCCAAAATTGGTTCTTTGGCAGTGCTGCTCCATGGATTCGAATGGGAGCACTTAAGAATGGGCCAAGATGGCTTTCAGATGGCTGTGGACTCAGCTGGGAAGGGGAGATTTGAAATATGCACTAATTTCCCAATGTTTTGTTTCTCAGTTCATTCTCCTGTGACTGTTATATTAATAGAACAGTCTCCTTCTCAGAATAGCTCTCTTGGGTATTCCCTACTTGGGACAAAAAAAAGGAACAAGTAACCAATAAACATTTAAGGTTATGCAGGCCTGAAAAGGAGGCGTGGGAGACATGGAGCGGGTTGCAACTGCCTATGCCTATTGATTCTAACAACTGATGCACAACTATATTCAGGGCCTTGACTGCTTTCTAAGTCAAGGTCCTTCTACTTTTGTACCACAATAAAGGAATAATTATTTCACCCCTTAGCCAAGCTAAGACCCAGCTTTGGGGACAACATTGCTTTTTGTCATTGACTTTAGTGAGGAAAAGGAAGGAAACTTCTAATGTGGAATAAGAAAACAAGTCCAGAGGTATTTTATGAGAAGAGGACTCCATCCCTAGCCCCCAATAGAATACCTTATGCCAGGAGGTTTGAAATTCTGGGCCTAGACAAGGCCTGACAGAAGCTTAGTGCACAAAATGTTCTACCTATCAATGACTACTTCAGTTTCAACTACTATAATACATGAGCTAACAACAGTGAACAGCTCCAAACTCAATTGCAGAAACACAACTTTAGCAACAGAGTGGTCAATGCCTGGAACTCACTACCTGACATTGTTGTTACATCCTCAAACTCCCAAAACCTTAACCTTAAACTGTCTACTGTGGACCTCACTCCATTCCTAAGAGGTCCGTAAGGGGGCAGGTATAAAGTGCACCAGTGTGCCTAGTTCCTGTCCTTTTACCATTTGTTCATACCTATGTATTACACATATGCTTATACCTGTCTATACATACATGTTTATATAGTATGGTTTTTTTACTTATACTTATTTTTCTCATACATGCTTGACTAAATAACTATTATCTATATATATAAAAATGGAACTGCATGTTTGTTC
>JANHFO010210974.1:0-16818 GCA_032468095.1 Pareas carinatus
TTGCACAGTACTGGAAGAAGGAACAATTGCCTACTATTGAAGAATGGACACTAAAAGTAACGAACTTAGCAGAGATGACTAAATTTCTGCATACAAGGTGCTGAAGTGACTTTCGATTAACCTTCAAAGTTGCAGCTATAACACTGTCCTTACAGTCACATGGGCACCTATTGTGACTTCATAGCAGGTTTTTGACAAGGAAAATCAATAAGGAATCTGAGAAGAATTTTCATATTGCAATCATGTAACAATCTGCTTAACGACCAGGGGTGATTTGCTAACAATTACATCTGGAATTGATGCTGTAGGTTAGTGCAATCATATTATGTTTCAATCTTTGCAATAGAGTTTCTGGTCCCAATTAAGATTGGTAATAAATGATTACCTGTATCAACGCAGTCATCCAAACAGAATCATCTACATTCAGAACCTACTTGGTTGAAAGTGCTGGGCCAGGTAATGGTTTCCTCACGAACAGTGAACATTTGGTCTTCAGCAGCCCAGGGTTCAAGCTTTCCAACTTTCACTCGATGCAAAGATTGGTTGGGGAATGTGATCCAGTTCTCAAGATCCAATCCTGTAACCAGTTCTCCTTTCTCATCAAAAGAAATTTCATCCCCAATGCTGTTGTTAAATGCAATTCTTTTCAAAAAGAAGTGAAGCTAAATAGAGAAACAAATGAACATATTTGTAAAAAGAAAAATGTAGAGAAACCATGGTTAGAATTTTCTTTATTGGCAGCAGATCTTGACACTATTTTTTCTGATGGAGGAAGTCCAGTGCAGTAGTAGTATTGGATACTTAAGACTGGTAAGTGATAGCAAGAAAAAATTTTTTTGTAAACAAAGGCCCCATCAAACCATAGTTTGGAACTGTGCTGTTGTTGCCTTTAATGCACATTGTTATTATGGGTCATTTACTGGTGTTGCTCTTGGGAAAGGATGTTATAATTTTTCAAGTGTATATCAGAAAAGTCAACTGATGTTAGAGCAGACTGAGGTAGCTTAGTTATTCTTTGATTTAGAAAGTGGTCCACTTGACAGCAAATTCTTCCTCAGTATGTCTCTTAAATGAGGCATTTTAATTGGAACAGGATTGGAAAGGGATTGTTGTCATACTTCTAGAACCTTGGCAAAATAAAAAAAATAACTAGAGATTCTTATATAATTAGTAGAACTCATTCTGAAGCCAGATGAATTAAACTGGGTGGTCAACTTCAAGGGCACCATTTAAAATGTGGGTTTAACCTGGGTGCTGTTTGAGTCAGGTACAAACTTTGGTATCTGATCTTTTGATCAATGGCTGAGCAGATACCTTTCAGCCTCAGTGCTGGAAAGGGGATACTTATGCTGTGCATTGAAAGTATGATCACTGGCATGCAATCTATCATTATGGTTCCTTCCACAAGATTTGAATTCAACACTGTAATGTCAGCAGCATAGATTTCCAGCTCATTCCTCAAGCATCTGATCTGAGGTTTCTGCCTCAATGGCAGTACAAAAGCATTTATTATCAGCAGGATGTGGGGGCTGAATTAACCCTATAAAACTTGAATGAGGGGAGTGGCATGGATATGGCATATAGAATAGTGGATATTAGAATCTCCCTTTTGTGCTTTAGTGTTTCAGCTCTGATTATCACCCTACTAAAAATAAAAAATGTAATCAACAATGTAGCAGTTTTTAACAATTTCTCAGCAATCCATGTTTCTTAACCTTATTTACAGGTTAGAAGCATGCTTTATGCTGGTTACTTGGTTGTTAAGAAGTTTTCCATTGCTGTCCAAGATTGGGAGTGAAATGGAGTGGAGTGGATCAGACATTATAATAAAGTTTATCAAGTGAGTGATGATGAAGGGACAGCATTGGAAAATTGGTTTCCATAAGAAGATCAAAAGGAAACTTTGCCTTTTTGTATAAGATGATCTATTTAATTTTGAGTCTATACTAAGAAGATTCTCAAAGTTCTTCCTTTTAATTATGTCAAATGTAAAGACTGGGGAGCATGGTAACTCTGAAAGCATTTGAGCATCCTACATAAAAGCCATTCATCTCAAGGAATTCCTTCCTCCTTTCTTCTGCATCTAATCTTTTTTTTAACCAGTCCCTTCTTCAACTTCTCTGCATAACTTCTTTTCTCTTTCTACTATTTATTGTTATTCTTTCTTCATCATTCTACTTCTTCTCCACTAATCGATGTCCTAATGCAGGTATTAGAGTCTTAAAACTTACTGCTGGTATGTTTAAAAGTCATAAAATGAATATTTTTGTTGTATATTCCTGTAATTTATCTTATAGGATGTTGCAATGTACTGAATATATATAGCTTTGTTAACTGTTAACTTGGCTAAAGTGAAACTAACTTTTAGATGACCACAACTGTTTTGAAGGGAAATTTAAATATTTGTATATGGGCAGGCTTTTTATCGTTCTATGATTAGTTAAGGCCCTGTGGACCTAGAGTATAATTTACAGGCATTTCCCTGCAGTTCCTCAGTTCCCATTTTTGGTCAATAAATACTGTTACAACTATGCTGGTCTGATTTTTGCCTACTGTGGTAATAGAAGGGGATTTCATAGATGTCCTATAGGAATCTTGCTTGAACAAATTGCTCAGGAAAGGATTTAGAGAGAAAGTGAGTTTGGAAATCTAAGGCAGGAAGAAACTACCTAGAGATTAGTAATCTCCCATGAATAAAAAAAGAATGAGATAAAGAAAGAATACAAGAGAAGTTCCCAACTTTATATTTACAGAACAGTGTCACTTCTAATCTATAATTGACATCTCATTTCCAGCATATTTGACTATTGAGAAAATTACCTGCCATGGCTGTACATCCTGAAGATTAGGTTTTTTGACACTCAACATTCTCCTATGTGGTTGTTGACTCATCTGTATGGCATGTAAAGCATGTGCTACAGCATACACTGCATTGTATATACTGTAACTATGACTGGTCATCCTCATTTCAAAAAAAGCTCCAGGAAGGCTCTCCAGCTTCTCTTTCCCAGTGCAGATACCTTTAGGATTGTTATTCTCAAATGAGTCTGGAAATACACAACCAAATGCATGTTCCCATACATCTTTAATGAAACCATCTCGGGGAAAAAATGAAAAATGGTTTCTTGTTTGAAGAAAATGCTGAAATCCTTCAACTTCATTTGAGTAAGTTGCAAAGGACAATGCACCATGGAGAACTTGGATGTCCCAGTTCTTCTGATAAAAGAATGATGCAATACCCATTTGGGAAGCCACAATCCACACGTTACCTTTTGGTTTTATAGAAACGATTTCCATTTCAGGTAGATATAGCAACCATCTCAATTCTAAAACATACTTATCTTTGATTATCACAACATTAGCTTTGCTATTAGTAAAAATATGAAATGTCTTCACAAACCATTTCAGGCCATCATCCACATTGCTGATATAAATTGTCCTGAGCTTCTCTAAGAAGGCAATACAGATACGATGAAGAGAAAACCATGAAAAAATCAGTTTTTCAAATTTTCCTCCACCATCCCCTTTCACAAGAATTCCAACCCAGTTCCACCTGAAATGAACAAGTAGCTGAAGGATCCCCCTGAAATGGAATTCTTCATCTGGAACCATGTGGTAATAGAAGGGGATTTCAGTTTTACCACTCATATTTGGAGGAGGGCCATATAAAATCTATAGAAATAAAAAATAGACAAAGTCAATGTGCATCTTTTGCAAATAAAGAGTTCTAAAATGTCTTCAGATATGTTTTCATACTATTTGTGTACATAAAATATGAGAGTAGGTTTGACATAAATGATTGTTAAGTTCCCTTCTACCTGTTTATTTGTATGATCCTCTTAATTTACATCCTCTTTATATATTTCTTTTTTTCAGCAATGGAAATAACTTTAGATATGAAGATAGTTCATACTGTTTTATAGAAAAATAGAAGGATTTTGAACTTCTTGTTCTGCAAACAAGAGAAATATTACTATCCTAATATAAATTACAATGAGTTTTTTTGAGTTTGCTAAAATCTTTTGCAACCTTTCCTCTAGATTCTGGATAGTGATTCAGTATGGCTTTAACCCAAAGATTTATGTTTCCAACATATATTGGTTTCCAACATATGTGGTTAAAATATACTTTTGGAATTAATTCTATCAGAATTTCTTTTATTTCTCAATATACTCTGCTTCAAATTCTACCATAATGAACCTTGTTTCAAAGAACTAAAGTGTTTTAAGGGGATGAATGAGAATAGGAGGAACTAGGTTGAAGTCCACCTCAGCCAAAGGAGCTCAGTGTGTAATTTTGGACCCTTCACACTCTCTCATAGCTTAACCTATCACAGCTGGTAGTTGGAAAGAAATATAGGCAGAAAGAACAGTATCTATGACTCCATGAACATGTGAATTGAAGGCAGCATCTAAAACTAACAACAAAATGAAATATGAATAAATACAATCTAGAAACCTTATATCTTTTTTTTGTGTTCATCACAATAGCAACTTCAATGGCAGGAAATCTAAAGCTCCTGAAGAGCAGGAAATAGTTAATGCTTGCTAATTGTTTATTTTTGAAACTGACCTATCATATCATATGCTGAAATTAGATTCACCTTGCTTTATTCTTTGATAAATACATCCTGAATACATTTCATAGTGAAATGTATATGAAAATAAATATATCATAATAAATATATCATAATGACTTACAATTCATTCTATCTGAAAATGCAAAACAAAGTAACGACAACTTATCATTATGCATAACTTATACATCTTACTTGTGGAACTTTGAAAGTACGTAAAATAGCTTCCATATCAAAAGAAACTTCAGGATCAAGACTTCCGACAACTGTTACAAGTTTGTTCAAGATGCCACACTCGTAGTATGGAATGAATCGGTTCTGACTAGAGAAAAGTTCCATTGTGGCATAGTATGTATATTCCCCACCATAACTTTCATACAATCTGAAGGCCAAGGTGATGTTAGGTAAGAGTTGGAGGTCTTCATTGATCTTTTTCACAGCAAATATCACGGTCAAAATATGCTGATAGTACTTGATTAGGACTCTGTAATGGGAATTAGCTACTGAATCAAATGAAATTCTGTATCTAAAAAGAGCAGTCAAACTGACTAATTATTCTGTAAGAATAATGCTAACTGATAAATTGGTTATCATTCAATTTTCAGTGAAATCATTCCTGGCTTTTCATGAGTGTGAGCATAAAACAATTTTGATTACATGATACTGAGCAAAATATTTCCTCTATATGTAAAATAGTCATTAAACGTAATTCAACATTAAACTGTGGAATTCAGTCCCTTTTTCTTTTTGATGGAGAAAATTTAATTGTGTTGTAATTTAAAGAACTCCAAAGAAATAAAATGGATTTTGGTGTTGGTTTTCTTTATATTTTCATAGAAGAACACCTACGTTCTTTTCCAGAATTGACAAAATGTATTCTTGACAGCACCCCTTTACTGGGTAGCAAATAAGTTGTAGCTTTTTAAATTATATCTAAGTATTATAAGTTGTTTAATAAGGGCTTCAAATATCCAGAATGTGCTAAAGTCAGTTATGCAAAATTCAAATATTGTTTTTCTATAAAAATTATAGTAGAAAACCGTGGGTTTGCCTTTATTCCTTTAATTTTAATTGTAAAATTAGAATTTCTAAAAAAATTACAAAAGCAGAATAACATTTTAGTAATTAAATTACACAAAGACATGCATTTGTTCTCTCCCACTCCAAAATGCATCATGCATCATCATATTTATTGGTGGTCTATTTTATTTATGGATATAAAATGTGCTGTATTGCTGACTTAATAGACTTAAAATTTTAAATAAAATTTTATTTTCTTTGAAATTCAGAGTTGGAAGTGGATGCTGTAATTGCCAGAAGTGTGCAGAATCTGTTAATCATAAATGACTGAATAATTATTTTGATTTCCCCCCCTTTCATAAAGAAAGAGAGAATCTCACTATTGCTTTTCTTTAGAAAGCACAATGAAAACATAGATTTTAAAAATTATATTGAAATTAACTATAACTAACAGAATAGATTTATAAAATCATTTTATATTGATTGATATAATAATAGAAAGAAAATAATAATATCTTACAAAGATTCACCAACAGCAGATTTCTTGGGAGCTTCCTCAAAACTTTCTACAACTCTATTTATGAAGATGAATGAAGTAATACCACCAATAGTAAGATCCCCTGCTTGAAAATATCTATGAACAATGGGGATAGTGTCTTGAATTCTGCACATTATTGGTTGAGCCTTGCAAAATATATGTGACAGTAATAGGAGAAGAATCAGTAACATCATGACTCAACTTAAAAGTTTTTTATCATTTCCATGTAATGGTTACAAATCTCCAAGAAGGCAAGCTGGAAATAAATCTCTCTGTCCCTCACAGAATTCACATTCAGTTCTGAACTTTAGAGTAAAAATAATTCTAAGACATCATTCCAATAATCATATCTTTCCCAAAATCTAAAAACATATGAAGGATTTAAACTGATCATCATCTCTTACTGTTCATTCTTCCAAATAAAGAAATTGTTGATTATGGCTTCGCAAAACAGCAATGTTAATAATAATCCTTTTGATAATTATAAAGAAGAGGGAGAAAATGTCATCTTTAAATTTTCATTTCTCTGGGGAACTAAAGATATGTTTCTCAGTTCTGAACATATAATGCACATTTCTGTTCATCAATCAAGCAACAGAACTGAACTGTGACAGTGAAGAATATGTTGTGAGATAAAAAGTGAGATACAGATATGCTTGGTTCTAAATCCAGGCCAAACTTACAACTGTCACCCACATTTTAAAAATATTTTATGTCTTAATGGGAACCTAGTAGTGGTAGCAGTAATAGCTGACGTTATTTCATTTCAATACTATACTTCTTAAATAACTCAAGATATCTTAGAGGATACTCTTGACACATTAAGAGTGTCCAACAGAAAGGCCTCAAAATTCAAGAACAGGTGCAATTGACACAACTCCCCACCAACCACTGTTACCTTTTGCTCCTTGAGCACCAGTTGTAAATCCAAGAGGAACCGCTCCCCCAGTTTGTGCATTAATCTTAAATTGAGAAATGCAGCCTAATCCAAGATTATGGATGAAAAGTCATTAGATGTAGGGCTGTTCAATGTCCAAAGTCCTGAGTTACAATCGCATTGGCTTCGAGTCAGAGTTTATTATTTATTTATTTTATTTATTTTCATAAATTTATATACTGTCCTTCTCTCAAAGGACTCAGGGCAGTGAATAGCCAGATAAAAAACATTGATACAGAAATTAAAAACCAATTTAAAAATATTAAACAATTAGACAATTTAAATTTAAAATTTAAAACTATTCTAAAACCCCTAAAATAAATGATCAAATAAAATCAATTCCAATAAAAGTGGAAAAGGGGAAAAATTAGAACAATCTGGCCTGACTAAATAGGTAGGTTTTAAAGGTACGGCGAAACACCCGAAGGTCCGGTATTCTATGTATTTCCGGGGGGAGTTCATTCCACAGGGTTGGGGCTGCCACAGAGAAGGCTCTACCCCTAGGGGTCGCCAGCCGACATTGTCTGGTCGATGGCACCCAGATGAAGCCCTCTCTTTGGGAGCATACTGGCCAGTGGGAGGTAGTTGCTGGTAACAGGAGATCCTGTAGATACCCAGGCCCTAAGCCATGGAGTGCTTTAAAGATGGTAACCAACACCTTGAAGCATACCTGGAAGACCACAGGAAACCAGTGCAACTCATGCAGGAGAGGAGTCACATGGGAATGACCCCTCGTCCCCATAATCCCCCACGCGGCCGCATTCTGGACCAACTCTAGGTACGATTCAAGGGGAGCCTCATGTAGAGAGCATTGCAGTAGTATAGGTGGGAATTAGAGAGGGCTTGAGTGTCTGTGCGTAAAGAGTCCTGATCCAGAAAGGGGCGCAATTGGTGAATCGGGTGGACCTGATTAAAAAATGCCTGGCCACGGTCATCATATGTTCTTCTAGAGATAGCCGTGCATCCAGTAGGATGCCCAAGTTGTGAGCCTTTTCTGTGGGGGCCAATATATCACCGCCAATAGCCGGTGATGGTACCAACTGGCTATATCGGGACGCCGAAAGCCACAGCCACTTGGTCTTGGACGGGTTGAGCCTGAGCCTGTTCCTCCTCATCCAGACCCGCATGGCCTCAAGGCACTGGGACATGACTTCAACGACATCATTGGGGTGGCCTGGGGTGGAGATGTACAGGTGAGTATCATCAGCATACTGATGGAACTCCACACCAAAGCCACGGATGATTTCACTCAGCGGCTTTACGTAGATGTTGAACAGGAGAGGCTAGAGGACAAACCCCTGTGGCACCCCACAAAGAAGGTGCCTCAGGGTTGACCTCTACCCTCCCGCCAACACCATCTGTGACCAGTCAGAGAGGTAGGAGGAGAGCCACCATAGCACGGTGCCTCCCCACTCCCAAACCCTCTATCCAGTGCAGAATGATACCATGGTCAATAGTATTGAAAATCGCTGAGAGATCTAACAGAACCAGGATAGAGGAACATCCTCTATCCTGAGCTCGCCAGAGATCATCAACCAATGCGACCAATGCTGTTTCTGTGCTGTACCCAGGTCTGAAGCTGGACAGGAGTGGATCCAGATAGACAGTTTCCTCCAGGTGCTGTGGAAGCTGATACGCAACCACACTCTCAACAACCTTCACTAAAAAGCGGACAATAGTTAGCTAAAACAGCTGGATCTAGGGAGGGCTTCTTGAGGAGGGGCCTTTTTTAAGGTGTTCAGCAAGAACCCCTTGCTCAAAGAAGCATTAACAATTCTCTGGAGCCAGCCTCGTGTAACCTCCCAGAAAGCCAGAATCAATCAGGAGGGACACGGGTCCAATAAACATGTGATCGCATTCAGCCACCCCAGAAACCTGTCCATGTCCTCGGGAGTCATATAGTCAAACTCCCCCCAGATAACAGTCTCAAGGTCTGCCCCAATCATCCTACCCAAATCCTGCCAGTCAGAGTCCAGACCCCTTCGGATCTGATCGATTTTGTCATGCAGATAACATCCAAAATCCTCAGCACGACCCTGCAAGGGATTCTCCTGCATCCCCAGATGAAGGATGGAGTGAGTCACACTAAAAAGGGTGACTGGGCGGTTATCTGTCACACGATCAGAGCAGAAAAGTGATTATGTTTTGCTGCTCTAATCGCCCCCAGGTAAGTCTTAATATAAGATCTAACCAGGGTTTGATCAGATTCATAGTGGCTGGCTCTCCCACCACTCTCTAGGCATCTTTTCCAGCATTTCATCTCCCCCAGCTCCTCAGAGAACCAAGGAGCCAGGGTGGATCGATGCCAGATCAGAGGCTGCAAAGGCACGACCCAATCCAAAGCACCGCTGGCCATCCTATCCCAGGTCGCCACCAGCTCTTCGGTCAAGCTGTGAGACAGGGCCTCAGGAAATGGCCCAAGCTCGGTTTGGAACTGCTCTGGGTCCATCGGACGCTTGGGGTGGAATCACTTAACTTGTTCTGCCTCCCTGTAGCTGGGTGTGGCGATTCGAAAGTCAGTCGAAGGAGGGAATGATCTGACCATGACAGGGGTTTGATGGTTATATCCCCTAGCTGCAGATCATCGGACCACTGACTAGAGACAAAAGTAAAGTCCAGCGTGTGTCCCCCTATGTGTGTGGGCCATGAATTACCTGAGTCAGGTCCATAGCCATCATGGAAGCCATGAACTCCCAAGCCACCTCCAATGTCTCGCCAGCAGATGGCAGGTTGAAGTCTCCCATGACAATAAGTCTGGGGGTCTCCATCGCCACCTTGGTGATATCATTGAGCAGCTCAGGCAGGGCCACCATCACGTGTCAGGGAGTCTGATACGTGATCAGCAAGCCCATCTGCCTCGCAGAGCCCCACTTCACAAATAGGGACTCTCAGCCAGTTATCTGAAGAACAGCGACCTCCCTCGGAACAAGACTTCCCTTTACCAGTACTGCCACCCCCCACCTCTTCCCTGGGCCCACGGCTAATGAAATGCCTGGAAACCTGGTGGGCGCATCTCCACAAGGGGAATACCCCCCCTCTTGGCCCAACCAGGTCTCCGTAATACTCACCAGGTCTGCTCTCCCCTCTTCCACCAAATCACAGATAAGGGGGGCTTTATTTACCATGGACCTGGTGTTGTATAGCATCAGTTGTAGACCCAGGTCTTGAAAGCCTGTGCAACCTAAGGCACAGGAAGAGCTCTGGGTGTTGGCACATGCCACTGCTTTTATATAGTGGGGGTGCACACCCCGCACCAAATTCAGCCCCCTGCTGATGCCATAGTTACCCCTCCCACATACAGTGCCAATTGTACAACAGCCCTTGTCATGTTGCACTCTCCTCCCACCATCAACCCTTATCTGGCAAAGGAAAAAACATAGAATAAAACTAAAATCTTTACAAGACCACAAAGTCAATGAAAGCTTTGGTCTGCCTGACTGGGAAGCTTACCACCAAGCTGCAGGATTAACCTGGGTCAAAGAGTGGATAACATTAAAAATAGAAGACTATTAAAATTAGACGATTTTGACGTATAGATGGAATGGCATGCATTCCTATGGTATAGCAAAAACTGGATACATACATATTTTCAAAATCACTACATAGGGAATTCATTGCTATATAACTGGGAGAAAACCAAAACAAAATTTTGAAGGAAAATCCCTGTTTGGATGTCTATGATAGAAGCACTGACACACACCCATTTAATAAACATGGAAGGAATCTGAACTTACAAAGATGTGATAGATGAAGCAGGAAATTTGATTGTAAGGGAAGACTTTTTTAAAAATTAAATATTGAACTCTCATGGTGGAAATATTTACAGATTGAGCAAGGTACAATAAGGATGTGAAAAACGCTGGTATCTATTACACTAAAATGAGTCTTGACAAAATTCTGTTAGGGAACGACCAAAAAATGATCAGGAAGTTATACAAGTACTTAACGATATTGAAAAGGCAAAAAGATCCCATCAAAGAATTTATGCAAAAATGAGAATCCAATTTTGGGAGAGTAATCAAGATAGCAGAATAGGACAGTCTGTGGGAACAATATCTTAAAATAATGAAAGCGGTTACATATAAAGAAAATTTATATAAGATGTATTTTTGGTGGCATATGTCTCCAAACAGATTTATCTCTAAACAGAAGAACTCCAATCAATGTTGGAAACGTAAAAATTAAATTAGTACATACTTCCACATGTGGTGGACATGTAAACACACTAAAGAGTAGTGGAGTAAGATTGATCTATGGCTAACACAAATAACAGGGATGAAGACAGAAAAAACCCAAGATGTTCCTATTATGAATATTTACATAGAAAATTGTGAGAAATGAATTTAACTAGTTTATTCCTGAATGATTTTATTGCTAGTCTGTGAATATGAGTTACTCCATGTTTGTCCTCTTTATAATCTGAACCAGACCAAACCTTGCATAATTTGTATTGCCCTGAAATAAGCAAAGCTATGTCTGATCAATATGCTAGCAATTGGAACCTTAGGTCACACTGAAAATGTCCTAAAATGATTTTTGCTGAATCATTTCTTATATAAGGTTGTTATTTTGTACTTTGTCCTGTTCTGATAAACATGCTATTGAAAATAGTAGAAGGGGTCAGTGTGACCAAGGATGGTTTGCAAAGTCCCCAGAACTCCAATAACCATATTATGGAATATTAGACTGGACCGAACTCTATTTGCACAAAACAATAGCTACATAACTTGTTTTTCCTAACAAAACTGAGTTAAAATGTGAAGATTGAATTGTTTTGTCTGGATATTCTAGCTGTTGTAACTGCCAAGAATGTGAATCCAGGAGGTGGGGCAAAGTAGCCAAATTATGACATCAGTAGGAGGGTTGGACCAAAGGAGTTGGATTATTTGTACAAGGGTATAAAAACCCAAATCATATTGATACTGATAGCTTGCGAATCAAAACGGTTGCCTTTTTTGGCAAGGGTCCCATTTGCAAATGTACAAATAAAAGGTCTTAGAAAAATGTTCATGTGTCTTCAGCTATTTCCAAATTTTGTGTTGTTTGAATCTCACAAAATGGATTAAAAATTAAGATATCTAATGATCCACATTCTAATGGCAGCAAGTTTCGTACAGGCCCAACACTAAAAAGGCAATGAGATACCCAAAGAGAGGAAATCTTGCTTAAAATGTTGGATTGTGCCGAAATGGATTGCCCAACATTTCAGTTGAAAGATAAAGAACATTCAATTTATTGTAAACCATGTTCTTTTTTTTTAACCAATGGTTAGAAATGAAATAGAACTAATGGAACTAAACATAAGTGAATTTGAAGGTAGGAGAGTAGAAAAAAATGAGTAAGTTATGAATACCTTAACCAGAACAGTAGTACAGTGCTGGGACTAAAGGAAGGAAAGAAGGAAAAAAGAAGAAAGGAAGTAGCAGAAGAGGGTGAAGATTACAAAGGAGAAGGGAAAGAGTGACAGAAGTGAGACTAAGGAAGAAGGTAATGGAAGTAATGGAAAGGAAGAGGAAGGAAGTAAAGGAGAGCTAAGAGAGATAAGATGACAGGGGAAACCAAGGTAGGAAAGAACAGAGGTGGAACGGAAATGTAGAGAAGTGGACTTTAAGAAAGAAGAGATGAAGTTTGGAATGAAGCTAATCTAGGATGGAAGAGGGGGACGAGCAAAGAAGATATGGTGGAAAGAAGCTTAGGAGGAAGAGGGAAAGTATGTGAGAAGAAGGTGCTAGGAAGGTGAGGAAGGTAAGAGGAAAAAGGTAAGTGACACAGTGAGATACAATTAGATAAACGATAGATTGTGTCCAAGGAAAGATAGATATAAGATAATTGTAAAGGTGAGACAGGGGAGTGGCTGAGTTAAAGAAGGGAGGGGAAAGAAAGAAACTAAAGTAAGTTGGGTATAGAGAAGATGGAGGGAAGGAAGAAGGTATAAAGAAAAATAAAGGAATAAAATAGGAAGGAATGAGATGAGAAGGAAGAAGGGAAAGATGGGAGAATAACAAAGACAAGGGGAAGTTAAAGGAGGGAAAGCAAGAACACTGACTACTTCCAAAAGAGCTAATGAATAAATTACTTAACTAATGAGACCTAGACGGTACAACTCAGACAGAAGAACTGTGGTCTCGTAAGGTCCTCCAATCATACAGCAATACAAATGAATAAATAAATGACTCAAGTTTTGAGGAGCCAATGGTTAAATGGATGATTGGGGACTTGAAACCACAGTCACAAAAAGGAAGGAAAATATGACTTAGCAATGTATAAATAATGTACATATGTAATAGGAAACTTGAATTGATAATTAAATGTTTAAAAAAAGTAATTTGAAATGATTTAGACTGTGCAGAAATGAATAGATTGATGATGAGAATGAAAGAGAAAGAAGACTTAGACTAGTTTCAGATTTGGAACTTATTTTATATTTGGCTTGAAAGAAGAAAGAAGGAGTAGGAATCCAATGTATTATGAAGATTAATAATATACATGATGATATTGAGATTGTTGAATTGTGTATCCAAATGGTTGGTTTGTGTCAGAGTACCCCTGGCTTATAACCAGTGTTGACTACAAACAGGTTCCTTGGTTACAAGGATAGTGCGCAGAACAGAAGTGTCTGTGTACCAGATGTTGGATCTGCAGAGCTGACTGACTGGCCAGGCATCGAAGTGTCTAGCAATCAAGCGGTTAGCAGGTTAGCTAATTAGGTCACTGTTTTTCTCCCTAGCACTAGACAGCTCAGCAGCTATCCGAGCTGCCCCTCGATTGGTTAAGGTTCTTTGCTATCGTCCTTAAGAAGGGCTAGTTACTGTAACCCTTTGCTGAGTTTCTGTTTCGTTACTGCTGTTACTTCAATAAACATCTTGCGGAATCCGAGAGCTCTTGCCTGTCTTTTCGATATGCGAACCCAACAATTGGCGATGAAGGCTTGGGGGAAAGGATAGGATGGTGGGCATCGGAGAACGAAAAATCACAGTCCAGCCATGGCCATGCTGTCACCACCAGCTTCATTTGATCCAGCTAAGGAAACCTGGGAGAATTTCATGTCCCTGTTCGATTTTTTCATTCTCTTCCATGATATCCAGAACCTGACAGCTGAAAGACGAAAGGCTATTTTTCTTAGCCATTATGGCCACAAGGTGT
This sequence comes from Pareas carinatus, assembly GCA_032468095.1. NCBI lineage: Eukaryota > Metazoa > Chordata > Lepidosauria > Squamata > Pareidae > Pareas > Pareas carinatus. The sequence goes on from JANHFO010210974.1 coordinate 14,215, forward strand.
TTGATATGGCTTGCACCTTGGCAAAACCTAACACCCTGGAAGCCATCGCCTGGCAAGACTTATCGGACACCCTGACTGCGTACTATGCACTGGTGCCGTCTAAATTTGTTAAACGGCACAAATTTAGGCATAAGATGCAGCATGAGGGTGAGTCCATTAACCAGTATATGTCTGCACTCCATAAAGCTGCCACTCACTGCGCGTTCGCAAATGTAGATGATAGCTTACTGGACCAATTGATATTCGGGGTCAAAGACTTGAGGCTGCAAAGGAGGTTCTTGGCAAACCCAGGACTGACCCTGAGAGGAGCTCTCGATGAAGCTAGGGCTGCCAAAACAGCTACGAATGCCACAGAATCCCTGCAGAAGTTGGCGGGCACTCCGATAGCTGAAAAACCTACTGCCGAAGTGAATCAGAGTGAAATGGTGGCAGTGTCAGAGGACTCCGAAGATGATTAATATGCCATGGGGGAGACAACAAGGAGACCGACGGAACCGAAAAGGAGATGCCCCAGCTGCGGTGGCCAGCATCTTCGCACAACCTGCCATTTTCATGATGCCATCGGCAGGCATTGCGATCGATGGGGTCACATTGCTAAATTCTGCAGGGCACCAGTGCCGATGGAGCCTACTCTTCAATTGTTTCCACCCAATCGAGGTCAGTTCTGGGTAAGAAAGGAGACCAAGCCATGGAATAAGGTGAAACAGGCCCCGGAGGCATCTGATGCTTGCAAAATTAAGGTGGGCAATACCGGCGTCAAGCCTAGGGAAAAGATTCATCTGACAGTACAAGTTCACGGGAAACCATGTTGCATGGAGGTTGACTCAGGATCAACCATTACCATCCTGTCCTGGCCACCTTAAAAAAGATCCTGCCAGGAAACAAAAGGAACCAGCTATGGTCACAGAGATTAATGATCCAGGACTATCAGGGGAACCGTTTGCCGGGTTTGGGGCTGATGGACATCCCGGTGGCCTTCCAAGGGTTCAAGGGGTCGCTGCCCACAACAATTGTGGCTGACCGTTTGCCGAGCCTCTTGGGACTTGAATGGCTCAAGGCTCTCTGCCTGGGGATCACGGGTATTCATCCAACCGTGAGAGATTGGGGGCATGATTTAATTGATAAATATCAAGATGTTTTTTGTCGAAACTTAGGCAAGTACATGGGTAAACCAATTTCAATCACATTGGATCTCATGTTTGCTCCCATTAGATTAAAAGCCCACAGAGTACCATTTGCCTTGAGAGAGAAATTGGACACAGCCATGGACAGGTTAATTGCCCAGGGATTCTTAGTGCCAATTGAAAATGCCTGATGGGAAACCCCAATAGTTACCCCAATAAAAAAGGACAGCTCAATTTGCATTTGTGCTGACTACAAATGCACTACATGTAGTCAGTACATGTGGTGATGGCCGCGGTGAAAGAGCTCGGGCGAGCTGCAGGTCTGGAGGATTAGGCGGGGACTGGGAGAATTTGGGGTGATGGCCAGCCCGGCTCGGCTCCAATTTCCACCCCCCAGCAAGATCTTTTTCGACCGTCTCTTCTTACCTGCATCTGGAGGGGGTTTCCGCCCCTCAGGGCTGCGCCGGGAGCGGCGGTGGCTGGCGGCGGTGGAGCCATTATCCTGGCGGTGGCGGCGCCGGTTGGCGGAGGTAGCGGTTGCTGCGGTGGGGTCTGTTTATGGAGCCCCTCCATTGTGGGTGTCCTGGGGGTGCTCCCTCCTTGGATGCCCTCGGCGGATGTCATCTGCAGGGGCTAAGGGAGCTAAGGGAGCAACAGGAGAGCGGTGGCGGCGACGGCAGCAGCAGTAACATCGTGGTTTGGACCATTGCCGGCGTGCGAGTTTCTTTTTTGACTTGTTCCCCACCTGCTCGGCCATCTGGTTGGCCATAAAGACGGTGACATTAATAATGTTTGGGGGTTAACATCGGGTGAATGGGGGGCCTGGCTAGTCGACAGTCCCCCATTCCCCTCTCCCCCCACCGGACAGGAGAGGCAAAGTCTGGTTGTTTGTCTGCAATGGAACCTATTGGTGAAAGGTGGTTTACAAGTCTGGGTTGTGTGACAGAGGCCGGTCGAGGCCTGGATGCCCGGAAAATCGATGGGGGCATCCCTAGGAGGACTACAACTGACAATAGACAATCTGACTTGAATTCCTGGTTAGTGACGGCTGGAGGGTGGTGGCAACACCCCGAAGCAGTCATGGCCTGAGCTCAAGTAGCCTGGCTTCTGGATTACGGCCACTGAAAGACTGTTATATTCGTCCCACGACTGACTGACGAACTGACTTTTTCTACACCTGTCTTTATGTTCATCCGCCTCCTCCCCCCATTCACCACCCCGTTTGCTGGAACTCGGAGGGCTGTGGTTCTTCCATCAACATTGTCCTGGAACTTTCGTGCCCCGCCTCTTCCCCCATACCCTTGATGGCTCGTATGTTTGAGCAGCTCTTGTAACTTTGCAAATTTTGTAAATTTTGTAAATTTTGTAAATTTTGTAAATTTTGTAAATTTTGTAAATTTTGTAAATTTTGTAAATTTTGTAAATTTTGTAAATTTTGTAAATTTTGTAAATTTTGTAAATTTTGTAAATTTTGTAAATT
>JANHFO010216041.1:0-16762 GCA_032468095.1 Pareas carinatus
CCTCAGTTTTTAAGTTAAATTCAAACTATCTAGGGCAGAAGCCACCCCTCGAAATCTGACGCATCCTAGCATCTTGGTGTTACTAGTACAATGTGAAATCCAAATACCTACTTGCATGGTCAGCTTCCTAATCAGTATTCCTATTCAATGGGTCTATAGCAGAAGGAAATTTTAAATGCTGTATTTCCCAGGATGCGTTATTTTGTGGAGAATTAGTACTTGAGACTTCAGTATCAAGAAAGAAGAGCCATTTCAAGGAACATCAGATCAAGGGTAACAGTCATAGGACCTGGCAGACAGTTTTCTAATTTATATGGATTTATCCACTTTATATGTCACCCACTGCTAAATGGCAATGGATGCCCTGCCCCGGTTTTGCATTAAAGCCATATACGTCATTCTGAAAGAACTAGGTTAAAATGGATATTACAATCCCTCATTCAAATTGTAATGAAATGGCAAGCCAACAGTTGAAAAAGTCAATTGATTAAGTTTGGGAGGTGTGTATATCATTTTAGCAGCTGTTAAAATAAAAATGGCAGCCTTAAACTCAGCCATTTGACTAATGTAGAAACCATCCCCTTTTTAGTTTTCATTTTTTCACATCACACTCCCCTTGTCTGAACAGCACATTTGGTGCAATCTGCATTTTTGTCTGCTCATTAGTTAGTATCCAATGTTGGTGAATGACAATAAGAAATCAAGCTTCTACTGAAGATGGCACCAATTTACATAGATTGCTAGTACCTTCAAAAACAAAAGTGATTGCTCTAACCCTAACCCTTAGGAGAAAAGCAGGATGTCAGATTTTTAGTGCATACTGCTGATAAGAGTAAGAAACGTCAACATGGAAAGAGCCTACCAATGGAGAAAGTGTTAGAATTTGCCTATTTCTGCAAAATAAATTAAACTCAAAGTTGTATCTATTTTACCTACAATTAATTATAAAAATCATAGAAATTATCTTTCCATATGGTGAGAAAAGACTTGAAGAGGCTAAATTACCTTAATGAAAGGTTATATGAAATAGAACTTTCTGTGCACTACATTTTAAGCAGAATTCATTATATTCAAAATTATTTTGAGATATGGATAATGATTAATTCAATCAGAAATATTTGCCATTCCTGGTACTCAGATATTTTGTGTATAGAAAGTCAGATGCACCACCATTCAACTTTTATGGATCGAGATAAAAGAGCTTGAGTAAAGGAGCTTCTTTTTCTAGCCATTTTGTTCTAGGTAAATTTATATCGTGATCTCTGAGATAGAAGCCATGGCACCAGCTTGGCTTTGCAGAAATTTGCAACCCAGTATTCAGCATATCTATAAAATTAAAGATATTGGTTTTCACTTAAAACAGGTACCGGCAATCCTTAACATCAGTTTTGCATGCACATTCTCCTCTCCATAATTTGGATCATTGTTTTATTCCAAATGTGAAGTTGTGTTTTAATCTCGTAGAATCCTAAGAAATCCCAGAAAGCCCCCCTCAAAAAGATAGTTACCGTATTACATCTATTATAAGATGTCACCGATTATAAGACGCACCCTTATTTTTCTAAGTTAGAAATAGAAATAGGTTATCTTTTAAGTGCAGTGTAGCAGGGAGGAGACAGAAGAGACCCATAGGGGTCTCCTCCCAAGCTGGGGTGGACATCTGGGATGTGCGGCTTGCCTGACAGCTCAGCTGTACTTCGGCAGTGTGCTGACCAGCTGAGAGGGAAAAAAGGAAAGGCTTTCAGTTGAAAGTTTTACACAAAACAGGCTTTCAGCTCCCGAACAATGGCTTTAAGAGAAAGGGAAAGACTTTCTCCACCAACATCTTCCCGGGGTCCCCACAAAACTGCCAGAGCCAGCCACGGGTCTCTACCAAGCAGGGCCATTGAGTGGGACGGCCGTCAGCCCCACCCCTGAAAGCCACTCAGGCAGTTAGCTGTTCCTCCTCCGGGCCTGTCCTGCCGTATGTTCCCTTTTCACATTCTGCCAGCTGGGCCAACGAGACGTGCGGCGGATCAGAGGGTTATGAAGGTCGGAGGGTTGGTGCACGGACCGGCGAGCGAAAGCCAGGAGGCGACAAGAATGAGAGGAAACACAGTCTCATCCTCATCACCTCCTGGCTTTCGCTCGCTGGCCTTGCACGTAATAGCCCCAAGGAGTGACAATGTACAGTGGAGTTTTAACAAGCTAGAAGGGTTACAAATTGCAATGAGGTTCCTGGATGTTTTGTACTGAAATCTACAAATCACAGGTAGGTTACATAACCAAGCACCTATGAAATTGCATCATGATAATCAGAAGTGCAATAGCTCAGCCGTTAAAGATGCTGAACTTGTCAGCTAGAGAGCTGACCTCTCAGGTTTGAAACTCAAGTTCCGTGCAACACATGAGCTCCTGTTACTTACTCCATCTCCTGCTTACCTAGCCCTTTAAAAGCACGCAAATGCAAGTAGATTGATAGGTACCACTTTGTCAGGAAGCTAACAGCATTCCATGTGCCTTTGGTGTGTAGCCATGCTGGCCACATGACCAAGGAAATTGTCTTTAGACAACACTGGCTGCCTCAGAGATGGACACTGTGCCCTAGAGTCAGACACAACTGACAGGGCAAATTTTACCTTTACCTAATGAGTAGCTTTCTTTGCCATGAAATTAATGGTACTGATGTTGCACTTTGCATTTCTGTACATATTTGGTTGATAGTTAGCTGAATCCCCAAAGGTTTGAAGGTAATTCCCCAAATGGAACTTAAAAACACATGAAATGAAAGCTAAAACAATTGCCTGCAGAGTAAAGATCAAAAAGTATAAATGGAAGTTTTCAAAAGAATGAAAAGACAGAAAATTTGGGGAAAGCTTTTTCTTTAAACAGACAGTTCAACTTTTATCTAATGCCATATATATATATTACAATTTGGATGCCTAAGTGATTTGCTCTGAAGATCAAAAGACCCTGAAGAATAAAGCTAAATTACTGGTTTGAGGGAGATTCTTTTTTTTTTGTAAGGAAACACAAGGTTGAGAGACCTCAATTGACACCAATCATCTGGTAGATTTTAGCAATGGAGCGAATGAGATTTTATTTCCAAATGATCAGGTTTCATTCTCTCCCTGAGATGCAAATTCTAATGATAGAATCTCATTTGCTACCTACTGACTCAGTATCCCTACTCATATGTGGGACTCACTCAACAGTTGTGAGCCCCTGAAAATGTACAACCTGGGATCAAAGCTTTTGTTTCCTTTCCTTCAAAGGAAAATATATTTGGGCAGAATATATCCCATGAAAGCACTTTGCAAGCTGCTGTTAGACAAAGGCTGACCTAACAATCCTGCTTGCCTTCTCAATACCATGTTCTGGATCTTCAGAAACCATAAGGCTTGGCATGAACCTTGGACAAGATAGCTGTATTCCTACTTGATTAATGAATTCGCTGGTTGGCATAACTTCCCAAATGTTTTCTCCATTACAGGTATTCCCTGCAGCCAATTGCAGTAAGAAACTTAGTAAGTAGTCTGTGACGTTATAATGCCGTGCTATAAAATGAAACACAGTTTTTAAGGAAAAGAGCAGTGGATGTAAGCATCCTATTTAAATTCTACATATTGACATCATCAGTTTTAACCAGGTGTGGCATCATTTTCATCATAGAGGCACAATTGTTCTTTCTGTTTTGCCTGGGAGTTCAGTGGATCCTGGTTATTAGCTAAGTTTTTATTGAATTTTAACCTTAAATTTCCTCAACGCCCTCAGATATATAAACAGTGAATATTCTGAACTATCCTCTTTATGGTACCAAGGGAATTTTCAGGTTTTCCACCTTGGTCTTACCTCAGATTGGTGCACATTTTTTTTTATGCCCAGCGGGTAATTTTTAACCAGAGTTTGCAAAGCATTTAACATCTAATTGAATTGAAAACTGTTGTCACGGTTATAAGTTAGAATTTTGAAATTGACACTATTTTGAGAATATGCAATGAGCCACGTAGATATTTCAGTCATTGTACATGGTGTTGTCCATTAAGCCCTAATTGAGAAAATGATATTTCATCAGAATAGTCTGTCAGTGGCTGGTCACATAATCAACTAAATAGGACCTGGTGCAATTGCTGATTACTACTTTTGAAATGTTAACCATTTCTGATTGTAGGTTAACAATTCTAACTGGGCAAGCATAGACTATTCACATTATGTATAACACTCTAAATTAGTTGACTAATTTGCTCAATAAATGTTACGCCTTGATGTGGGGAAAGCTGTAGATCAAACTAATTTTAGAATTTTCTTTTAGAAGTCTCAATTGAATAGGAGTCTGGATCAAAATAGATTCAGCTCCGATATAAGATTATCGACGTGAGGTAATATATGGAATCTATTGGGATTGTTTAAGCTGCAAGTCCTATATAATGCCAACTTGCTCATTTCTTTCTTGAGACTTAGAAGAAAGCAAAGAAAGCTAGGTACATTTCACACTATCCATACAGAGCTCTCTCCTTTCAACTTGAGCTTTTTGTCTTTTATTAATGTGCCACTTCAAGCGGTAATGGTACATTTAGTGCCATTCTTGGCTCATGGGCTTAGAAATGTAAGAAATATCAACCAATCAATCAGAATAGAACTGGAAGGTGCCCCTGGTCCATGGGCCGGCACAGGTTCGTAGCATGCCAGCAACTGGTTCGCGCAAACAAGCCAAGACCCATTTGCCGGATGCAGATAGCATCCAAAACCACGCCATCTCCTGGCCACAGAAAAACCTTTCTCCATGTAACCAATTCCTGGTTCCCAAAAGGTAGGGGGCCACTATGCTAGTGGCTCCCTGCTCAAACAAGAAACCCTATACCATTTCATACAAATGGCTGTCCATTTTCTTCTTAAAGACTTAAATAAAACTTTTTAATTTTTCTCTCCCTCTGCCCAGACTTTGTTCTGCCACTGGGCTTCCTATTTTCATGAGGAGAAAATTTCACCATAATGAATGAGGTTCAGACAGTGTAAAAGAATTTTCTTTCCAAACTGGATTAAATTGTAGTGTTTTCTGTCTCCTTATTTAGATGTGCATAAACTGCTGCACATACATATACACAACTACAGAGTTTCTTTGCTGTTGCATATTTATGGTAAGCATAAGCAGAGCTTTAACATTTAATCAGTAGGTTCGGATCTCAAATCTTCTTAATTAATGGGTAGGGGTAACTTTTAATTAGCCTGTAAATTAAGTATATCTTTATTGCCAGTATATCACAGTAACAGGAAAGGGAAATTAGGAGTATAGAGGACGTACCAAAAGTCATATCTTTATAAACTCTATAAGATCTAAAGGAGGCCATCACATTAGAACTTGCAGACGTCAAAAGAAAAGTTTAATGTATGTAGGAAAGTTCAAAAATCATGCATGAATCAAGTAAGGAAGTATTTAGAAGAGAATAGCAACCAAGTCAAACATGTAATGTAATTTATGTAATTAATTGTCCTGGAGCCTGTAGCTTGTTGGTGTGTGTGTGTGTGTGTGTGTGTGTGTAAACACACACACACAGCCTATCCTGCATACTTCTATTCCTTCTCCTTCCAGCCCCCATTCCTACCCAACAGAGAACTATGTTGAATTGGGAGATCCTTCTTTACACACATCATGAAACCAGTATGTTGTGTGTCTTCTCTTCAATCTTTTGATTCCTTCTCGTCGATTTCCATGCCAACACAGGAAGAGATTCATGACAGCCATGAAAAGTACCCCCTCCCAAGGTTTAGAAGTAGAGGACTTCAACTTTGGACTTTCAATCAACGCCAGAACTCTTTGAAAGGACGAAGGTCATCTTTTTTCCTCACCCCACAATATAGTCTTGATCTGGAATGATCTGATCCACAGTTCAGATTGCAAGCAAAAACTTTTGTGTCCGGGATGGATGGATGAGGTATAGCAGAGTGTCCATGACTACGTGGAAGGTGTTCATGGCACTTCTGTTTCTGACTTTAAATCTTTTTAACCTTCAGGAAAAAGATGTAGTTGGTATAAACACTGAATAGCAAAGGAAATAAACTATCAAAGAAACAAAATTCCACCTTATTTTAAATCTCGGTCATTAAGAAAATTGAAAGAAATTCAGTTTTTCCTAAGATTTAGATTGAGTTTTCTCCCTTAGCTATCTGTAAATACTGTGGGACGACGCAGTAGCTCAGCAGTTAAGATAGTGGGCTTGTCATCTGGAAAGCCAACAGCCCAAGTTCAAGACCTCAGCTCCACCTGACGGGGTGAGCTCCCATCCTCACTCCAACCTAGCAGTTTGAAAGCATGCAAATGCAGGTAGATAAATAGGTACCATGTCAGTGGGAAGATTACAGCACTCCATGACATCATGCTAACCACATGATTATGACTCAAGTGGCTGGCTCAGTGGTCTTGAAACGGAGATAGGCACTGCCCCCTATAGTTGACAAACAACTAGTGAAGTAAACACTACAGGGATCTAGTAACATCAGAGAATTCCTGAATACAAAAGAGAAGACTTTCCACTGAGCTATTGTTGTTAGTCTATGATCATAATCAATTTTACTAATGCCACCCTATCATTCCTCCTTTTCTGTATTTTATCAATGCATCACAGAATATAGTTTCTCATCTAACGCCTCTTTCTAAATGTCTTTCACTGGTGAGAATTTATCTTACCTAAAAGAGCCAAGCTTAAACAAAGGCCATGGAAACAGTTTTTTTCTGCCAAGAATTTGGCCATATTTTTCTGTAGCAGTAGAGGAACGCTTCTTGGATTGTAACCAGTGTTGCTGAAGGATTCTCTCATCTGATAGGAATCATGTTCTTGTAAATGAAGGTGGTTGTTTTTATGATAGGGGACACATGAAACAATTTTGGATAGACTCAGATTGTGCTCCCATCTTGTCTGACTTTTTCTTTCAGCATCTTCCTAAAATCAGTGAAATGGAAAATAGCAGTGTCTGCGATTGTTGGCTTTCTACATACACAGCATAGATGCTCCACCACTGACCTGGCATCTGTCTGGAATTTATTATCATTAGGCATGAAAAATCAGTTGTCATTTGTCTCTACCAGAAGAATATTCCACCTTATACAAGGGCAATTTGAAAAAACCCTCAGTTTGGTTATCAATGATGCACTCATAGATACAGAACTTTTATTATACATATTGGAAAACTACAACATGACATTACTTTTCGACATAACCACCATTCAAATTGAGGCACTTTTTATAACGTCTTACAAGGTTTGAAATTCCATTCCGCAAAGAAATCTCCCTCCTGGGAATGAAGCCAGCCTGGAACAGCATCATGAAGCCCATTGTCATCGTCGAAGTGATGTGATGCAAGCGCCAGGGCATGCTGAACATCCGGTGTGGTGTTGGTTCATGATAATGCTCACCCGCTCATCACTAGACGCACCTAAGAACTTTGGAAGCAGTTCCGTTGGAATGTTTCTGATCCACTCCCCATAGCCCAGATTTGGCGTCGAGCAATTCTCACCTCTTCTAGCTTCATTCTCAGGAGGGAGATTTCTTTGCAGAAGGAATTTCAAACCTTGTAAGATGTTATGACAAGTACCTCAGTTTGAATGGTGATTATGTTGAAAAGTTATGTAATGTAGTTTTCTAATGTTCTCACTTACAACCAAACCAAGGTTTTTTTCCAAATTGCTCTTGTATTTTTAAATCTCTCATTCTCAGATTGCAAATAGAAGATAGACTAGAATATAAGTATAAGGTAAGTGGGGGGAAAAGCAGTCATATATATAGGCTGGTATTTGTTTAGGCATTTATTTACTTATATCCCACCTGTATTATGTTTGCAAATATTTCAAGGCAGTGAACATATCCAATGCACCTTTGTCCCATTTTCTCCACCACTACATCCCTGTGAGGTGAGGTGAGGTGAGCTGAGAGAAAAAGTGACTGGCTCCAAGTCACACAAGCCAGCTTTCATACAGTAGCTATGATTGGACTCAAACTCAGGCTCCTAGTTTCTAGCCTGGTGCCTTAACTACTAGACCAAACTGAGTCTTATTTTTTCCATAGTAAACCAATTAAAACAGTTTGCTTTCAAAGCTAAGTGAAATTTGAAATGTTGCAGTGATCTTCAAAAGATCCATTAGCTGTGTATTATACACAGTACTCCATATGGCAGAGGTCTCCAATCTTGATCCGTTTAAGGCTTGTGGACTTCAACTCCCAGAATTCCCCACCCAGCCAAGCTGGCTGAAGTCCACAAGTCTTAAAGGGACCAAGGTTGGAGACCTCTGCCATATAATGTACTGTCCATACACAATCTGTTCTTATTCTTTTTGATTTGGGCTCATTATTAATGTTCTAAATTCATTTTAAGACTGAGTTAAGGCCTAAGGAAGAAAAAAAGCAAATCTTTGTGCAAACTAGCCCAAATGTTTAGCTGTTTGTAATTATTTTGGGCATTTTAACACTTTTAGCAGGTAGAAATGATTTAATGTTAAGTATATGAAGACTTAACTCACTTCATTCTGATTTTTCCGCCTGAGTTAGAGGAAAAATTATGGAGCCAGTGTTTGATAATACCCAGTTGATTTTTAGCAACACATTTCTTGCAACCTTTGTGTGCCAGACAAAATAAAGTTTTTAATACAGGTAGTCCTCAAAGTTCATTTAGCGGCCATTCTAAGTTACAGCGGCATTGAAAAAAGTGACTTACGGCCATTTTTCACACAGCCATTGCAACAATCCCCATGGTCATCTGATTTACATTCAGTTGATTGACAGCTGGTTCATATTTATGACATGCGATCGTGTTTGCGACTTTCTGACAAGTAAAGTTAATGGGGAAGCCAGATTCACTTAACAACCGTGTTATTAACTTAACACCTGCAGTGATTCGCTTAACAACAGTGGGAAGAAAGGCTGTAAAACAGGCCAAAATTGATTTAACAGATATCTCGGCAACAAATTTGGGGCTCATTTGTATAGATTGCAGGTTGCCTATTCTATATTTTGAAGAATGCTTCTCATGTCACCCCATTAAGCTGAACAGGATTAAGAATTCTGCAGCAGCACTACAGTATTCACTACAGCACTCTCAGGCAGGTAAAATCTTGGAAGCGATAATTAAAATTTCCAATTCTTAATCATACTGAATTAATTAAGGCAAATCTCTCTAAATGATTTAAGGTGCTCCTTCCTAGGTTTCTTGATACCAGAGCTAAATTGCCTTTTCTGAGATCAACTGTCAACTAACTTACCCACTAATCTCTGGATTGTTTACGTGGATTCTCCCATTCTCAGCTCTCGCCATAATCGCACATCAGCAATACAGGTGGTTCTCAACTTAAAGACCGGTTCACTTAGTGACCATTGGAAGTTACAATGGCACTGAAAAAAGTGAGGACCATTTTTTAAACCGGTATATAAATTAAACTAGTAAATAAATAAAATAAATTGTAGACTCTCCATGGTCATGCGTTCAAAATTCAGATACTTGGTAACTGACTCATATTTGCGGTGGTTGAAGTGTCCCTGTGTCGCCCTTTTGTAATTACCTGAGAAGCAAAGTCCATGGGGAATTCAGATTCACTTAGCAAATGTGTTACTAACTTAACAACTGTAGTGATTCACTTAACTGTGGTGAGAAAGGTCGTAAAACAGGCCTAAACTTAACATGTCTCACTTGGCAACAGAAATTGTGAACTATCTGTGCATATTTTTAAGAATTTTATTTCATATTTTCTGCTGATGAAGTCATCTGTGCTGTGTGCTGGAGGTAGCCTATACTGGCCAATTTTTAGATTTTCAGGAATTTTGCGACCCAGTTGAGAACAGGACCAATCCAATAACACCTAACCTGTGGATCAGCTGTTTGGCATCACACCATGTCGCTTGGTAATAACAATTGAAGTGAGCAGAGCCAGTTGTTATGCATTTATCAGCACACCGCTTGCATTTGTTCCAGGCTATTATAGCAGAAGATGTTGCTGCCATTGTAGTGATATAATATTTCAAGGAAATTAAAATCTGAGGATTTGTGACCAAGTAAATATAACTGAATAAGCTTTTTTAGGGAGAATGTCTTCATTTTTCTAAAAAAATAAATAAAAATAAAACAAGTTCACTCTGGACTAGTCTGATGACTTTTTGGATTATCAATAAGGAGAAATAAAAAAATGAAGCCATTGTGATTATGATACTACAGATATGCCTCAATTTACGGTCTAAATTGAGCCTAAAAATTATGTTGCTAAGGGAGACATTGGTTAAGTGAGTTTTGCCTCATTTTATGACTTTTTTGCTACATTTGTTAAGTGAATCATTGCTAACCTGTCAAAAAGCTTTTCAGGCACTTATTCAGAGCAGTGCTATTTCATGCAGGTTTCCTAGTATTAGATTGAATTATATACTTTGCATTTAAATAGCAAGTATCTTCATTCTGGAAAGCTTTATAAAATTAGCACATCGCAAAATTAGAATATTGAATGCACATGGAAATTTCTGAAAAAAACATTTCCTAAGCTGGTGATTTAGATTCCTGAGTTTGTACTGCAATTTTAAATTGCCTAATTTGCTTTTTCTGTAAAATTCCATAATAATTTATTGTCTGTTTACATGCATTATGGAAACTGTTTGGTTAAAAATGGTAAGTTGCCTATGCATTGAAATGTCTTTGAAGCAACCATTTGAAAGTATAGCTTATATTGACTTTTATTTGTGTCATGTCTGGATTGAGACCAAACCATCATATCCATTGATTTGACGGTCACCCATTGAATGTGGCCCTTTAAGAAACGTTCAGAACTTCCCAGGAGCAGAGAAGTGAAAACAAATAGAATCCAACCAGGGTTATAGCCACATAATTTGTAGATATGAACCCCTTTCATGGAACACTGCTAAAAAGTAGATGGTGATTTTAATTGGCTTCATTTTGTCTCTTGCCTTCTGAAAAAGTATTTTGTGGAATTTTGAGTCACTCTAGAAGTGATTAGAGTGAGGTGCACATTTCCTGAGTGTGTATGTGTGTGTGTGTGTAGATTTTCACGGGTACAGGTATGTAGGTCTAGGTGTGTTCGGGTCTTTTCCCGTGTAAGGATTGAGAGTATCTTGGCGACATTTCAGCGAGGTCTCACTCGCCAGCTTCAGGCTGGCTTCACTAGCACAAAGCCTGAAGCACCAACCGGGAAAAGACCCAAACACTACTAGACCTACATAGTATATATACTGAGTATATAGTATATAACATAGCATAGCATAGCACACCACACTACACTACACTACACTGCACCATATTATACTATACTAACAGAGAGAGATAGAGATGTATACTATATAGATATATCTAAGGATATACTAACTTTTGCTAGATTTTAATTCCTTCTTCAAAAGGAATACTCTAAATTTCAGTGTTCTTCTAGATTTATTGTATGAAACTGATAAAATACATATTAGTGTCCCATGGTGATAGCCATTATGTCAGAAACAAACTGCTTCCTTGAATATCATACAAATACATAAGCCCCTTGCTCTGTTTAGCAGGTCTAAAAGAAAAAAGCAAGAGGAAGAATGGAATTAGAGTAGCAGGCAAAGGAAAATGAGCAGGAAAAAAAAGAAAAAAGAGAAGTCCAATTTAGGTATTAAGCAGAGATTATAATTTAACAGGCAAACAGCTCCTTCTATAAGCACTGGGTAAAGTTCAAAAAATATTTTCAGGGGTGACATGTGCAGTAATTTGCATCTTTACTGCCTTTATTTTCAACAGTCCCTTTCATTTCTTTTTTTAAAAGCAATAATTCTCATTTCCCTCCCTCCTGTTCAAAGCTAATTATCTGAAGGAAATATACACGTAGTTCTTCACTTAGACCACAGTTGAGCCTCACATTTCTGTCGCTAAGTGAAACATTTGTCTAGTGAATTTTGCCCCATTTTATGACCTCTCTTGCCCCAGTCATTCAGTGAATTGCTGCAGTTCTTAAGCTTGTAGCACAGTTGTTAAGTGAATCTGCCTTCACCATTGACTTTACTTGTCAGAAGGTCGCAAACAGGATCACGTGACACTGGGACACTGCAGGCATCATAAATACGAGTCAGTTGCCAAGTCCCTGAATTTTGATCCCACGGTCATGGAGATGCTGCAAGGGTTTGTAAGTGTGAAAAGCAGTCATAAATCACTTTTTTCAGTGCCATTGTAACCTTAAACGGTCATTAAATGAACTCTTGTAAATCAAGGACTATCTGTACTTGTTTTATTGAGTAATTATGGTTTATAGAAAAAAGCCTGTTGATAACCATGGTGAATACACTTACTTTTCATGTACAATATACAGTTCATCTTGGGAAACTCGCTTAGTATCTGCTTGAGTTCATACTTTTTGCAGGCAGATCATTATTTGGAATTTTTGAAACTATCTATAGTTTTGTCCTGTTGGGGTTTTCAACTGGAGCTACGGATCTGGGTTTCAAGTTATATCTGAAGAAATGAAACTTAGCTTCCAGGTAAGCAAATGTTTTGGGATGTTTGTTTTCATGTTGTTTTGCTCTTTTTGTGTGTATGACGAAACAGCATGCTGTTGGAGGAACTTTGGAAAACTACCACCACAAAATCCATAGTAGTAGCAAATTACCTAATATAAAGTAAAAAATGTACTTCCAAAAATGGAGAAATTACAAATATATGCTTGCTTTTTTTCTACTCAAGAATGGAAGAATGCTGACACTACTTTTAATCTGTTTAAACCTACAATTAATGACTTTTCATTGAGTCCTGTATAGATATGGTTTACATACCAATGTCAGCCTTATGTTTCCATCCCTTTATGTCCTGTTTTCTGACCAACAAGAGCAGCTTAACTTTAAGAGTTCTTAAGTGTTGAAAGCTTTCAACTTTTTGGGAAAAAATCTTCGTTTTAAACTTGGGCACCTATAGAAGATGCAGAAGAACACAGGTATGACAAAAATATTAATTTTAACCTTAATTCTGCAAACTGGATTCAACTTCTATGATCTATGTCTTCTTAATAACAGTTGACAGAAGCCATGGATCAGCATAATTTCTGAACTTTAGTTCTGTGAATACGTTTGAAATGAAAGTCATGTATGGTGATTACTAAATCTTGATCGGATTTTCAGCCGCCGCCTCAAGCCTGAATGAGTCTATATAATTGCATGTCCCGTTCCAAGCCCTTGAGATCTCATTTCAATATTCATGCATGGTCAGTGACATGGGCAGAAATGGAATAAACATTTTCCAAAGAGTTCCTTAAGATTTTCAGAAAAGAGAAAGTATGTGTTTGTGTTTGTGTTTGTGTGTGTGTAAATAGCCTTCATTTGACAAACATGGTTTTGCGATCAGTAGCTCTATGATGAGTGAAGTAGTCGCTAAATAGAAAACCATATGACCACAACCCTGCTTTTCCTGTTCTTCCAACTCCCTACCTTTGGAATGCTGGGATAGCTGTCTCAAAACTGGCAAGACTAATCAATTTCATTTTCTGCTTTTATTTACTTCCTAACCCCCCACCCGTCCCTTGCTTTTTGGAATGCTCAATTTGGTACTAGGATAATTAAAAGAAGGAAATTAATATAGGTTCTGCCTTTCCAAACTCCCTTCTATGAGAGAGAGAGAAAAACAGAGAAAGAGGGAGAGAGAAAAACTTAGCAATCTCACCTATATCTGACCCATATCATTCCTACCTCTTGCAGAACGATAAGATTGAAGAGGAAGGGATCACAAGAGAGTAAGCAGGTACACAATAGAGAATACGCTTGAGGTGTTTGCTTAGGGTGCTTATGGCTGACCATACTGTTGTCATATGCGTGAGTGTTTTTATTCTTCCCCATCACCACCACCACTCTTTGAAATTGGGGAGATTGGACAGGAAGGAATTACAAGAAACAAAGGAGGCACTTAAAGCAAGGATAAATGCTGAAACGTCTGACTCATCAGACTCTGCCATATTGCAACTTTCAGAAGTCCCAGCAAGTTAGGTAATAAGCTCAGAGATGGAACCCCTGCTCTTCAACAGTTGCTAATTTCATCTCCTAGCAGAAAATAGAAAAAAAATGCCCCATTGGATATTCTGAATTTGCTTAACAATCACCTAATTCACTTAAACAGTGACTCGCTTTGTGAGCACTTTAAAAACGGCTCTAATATCAAGTCTGCTCACATACCTTGACTTACGAGCACAATTCTTATCTGTGTTTTGGTATATACGTCAAGGGCTATCTGTTGTCAATCAAAACCATACTGCAATCATATTGCAATTTTGATGTTGACAGCAGCAAGATTACTTTATGCACAAAAATAGAAAGTCACCATGATGGCTACAATGGAAGAAAGGTTACAAAAGCTGATGGACTTAGCAGAGATAGCAAAACTGACTGTTTTGATTAAAAAGAAGAATATAAAAACTTTCATACATACTTGGAAACCGCTCCTCGGCTTTGTGCTCAAGGTTGAAAAAAAATTAAACTTTGTTTTTGGGTTTTACCGACAGATGTGTTGCTGTAGAATTGACCCTTCAAATTATCCGTGAAAGTTAAAATTGCCACTGTATGATAGGATTTTTAATTGTTATTAATTGTGTTGTGTCAAAGTGTCTTCATTGTTTTTATATTGCTGTGCACCGCCCTGGGTCCCTTCGGTGAGAAGGGCGGTATAAAAAAGTAAATAATAAATAAATAATAAATAAATAAATAAATAAAAGTTGATACTCGATTATTGGTACACTTTACGACACCAAAGGGAGTCAGAAGTCAATGCCTATTTCTTTTCTTTTTCCTTACACTTTGCCTCTTCCCTCTCCCTTCCCTATCTTCCCATTGTTGTTTTCTTATTTCTTTTGAATGCTATATTATACCGTAATAAAATTCTTAAAATGCCAAAAAGAAATCATATTGCAATTTTGGTTTGATGCCTTTATTTACTGTCAGATGTTCGCATTCGTTTCACGATGGAGGAACAGACTGCGATGAAGGCTGTCATAAATCGGGGCGCCTACTTCATTGTCATGTGAAGCTGGCTCCTGACTCCATCACTCTCTTGACATCCTGCCAGATTTCTTGCTCATTTCTCCCCCGCCTTTCTTTTCTATAACAGGCTAGTCGGGTCACCTCTCTGGAGTTTTAAGTACTGCTTCAAGGATCTATCGAAATTGGAAATAATGGGTGTTGATCTCGCCCCCGCCCTTCCTAGGGGAAAGCATTGGTGAACATTGAGAGACGCCTTCCATTGTGTGAGCAGGCTCCTTGAAAAGAGGAAGGCCACGAGGCTTGAAAGGTGCATTAATATTTCATCGGTAAAGCATCTTCCCGCGGTGCTACCTTGCTCTAATTTTTTTTTTAGTAGCAGAGAGCAATTAGCTGGAACTGTTGCAGTCACAGCTGTTTCAGAGCCGAGCTACCAAAGGCAATTTAAAAAGGAGAGGAGTGGTCTTCTGGAACTTATGTGGACGTTTGTATAAATGCCCTTTCGTCTCTCCACCCCTTCCCACGAAATCTTCCATTTTCCAGGTAGCAGAAGGAAGGCGCTTGTCAGCCAGCAGCAACATTTGAAATAACGCCTTCAGCTCGACCTGCAAGCTTAGTTGTAGCGCTACGACCGGCATTTGTAGAACCAATTTCTTCATGGTTTCCTTCCGAGCAGTGGCCCTCAACCTTTGGGGCACCATGGACCGGTTCCACGGAGAAAGGTTTTTCGGCAGACTGCAGGGGGGCGTGGTTTTGCATACTGCCTGCATTCCACCAATGGGGGCCTGGCTTGTTTGTGAAGCCTGGTTGCTGGCATGTTGCGGACAGATGCCGGTCCACCAACCGGGGTTTGGGGACCCTTGCTTCAGAGGAACACCTTTTCCTCCCATCTCTCTCAAAATAGCTTGAGGACCAGATGTTCAGCTTTGGCATGGCAATGTCTCCTTTTCTCCACCTGCTGTAGGTCCATGGCTATACTCTCTCTGTGGAGCCAATGAGTGGGAAATCAATCATTCACTCAGAATAGAACTGGAAGGGACCTTGGAGGTCTTCTAGTCCAACCCCCAGCTTAAGCAGGAGACCCTATACTATTTCAAGCAGGTGGCTGTCCAGTCTCTTCTTAAAAGCCTCCAGTGATGAAGCACCCACAACTTCTGGAGGAAACTTCTGTTCCACTGGATAATTGCCCTCAATATGAGGAAGTTTTCCCTTAATTCCAGGTGGCCTCCCTCCTTGAAAATGTGCAAAATAGAATTGCTTCCAATATATATAGAGGACTCTCTACTTACAATTATAGATTTAGTAACCACTCAGTTACAACTGCGCTGAAAAAAATAATAACTTAGAACCATTTTTTACACTTATGACCCTTGCAGTACCCCCATGGTCATGCGATCAAAATTCAGGCACTTGGCAACCGACTCACGATGGTCGCGGTATTCCAGGGTCATGTGATCCCCTTCGGTGACCTTCTAACAGGCCGCGTCAATGAGGAAGCCAGACTCCCTTAACAACCGGGTTACTAACTTAACGACTCTAGTGGGCCATTTAACAACTGTGGCAAGAAAGGTCGTAAAGCTTAACCACTCTCACTTAGCAACAGAAATTTTCCACTCAGGTGTGGTCGTAAGCTGAGGACTACCTGCATGTGCAAGAAAGCTTTGCATACAGAGAAAAGCAAGCATGAACATTCACAGAACCCCTTTCTCTGGTTTAAAATTGGCCCTGTTTCCTTGCCTCACATCATAGGATGGTTTAAACCAGGGTTTCCCAATCTTGACAACCTTAAGGCGGGTGGACTTCAACTCCCAGAATTCCCC
>JANHFO010217234.1:0-16745 GCA_032468095.1 Pareas carinatus
TAGATAGATAGACAGATAGATAGATAGATAGATAGATAGATAGATAGATAGATAATCATCTTTACCAAAACAATAGTATTTTCAATGGAGAACAAATCCTATATTCATGAAAATGATTGCGCTAATCAAGGAGAGAAGCAAACTAGAAGTAAGGAGAAATTTCCTGACAGTTAGAACAATTAACCAGTGGAACAACCTGCCTCCAGAGGTTTTGAAGAAAAGATTGAATAACCATTTGTCTGAAATGGTACAGTTTTTCCTGCCTGAGCAGGGGGTTGGACTAGAAGACCTCCAACTCTTTTATTCTGTATTCTGTATTCAGTTTACCTACAACTGATACAAATATGTGTCTTATGGACTCGTAGGCACCTAGCATTAATGATCCACTTTATTAAAGAAATGCAAACATTTTAACCACAATGTTCTTTTTACCCTAATATGTTCACGATCACATTCGTTGTTGAAAATGTTTCGCTTCTCTTCAGTCAGAACTGAAGAAGATTCTTGGATGAGAAGTGAAACATTTTCAAGGAAAAAACAAGAAAGTCCAGTTGTTTTTAGAAAAGCCGATTTCCATTGAGAGGAGACAGATTGAAAGTACATTCCTTCCATTTAAACAAGCAAACTTTAGGCACTGTTGACAAGTTTGTCTTGAACCATCCAACTACAAAATATATCACTCAGGGAAAGAAAAGCTTTCTGCCTTCTTAGATCTCAGTGCAGCATCTGACATGGTGAACTCAGAAATATTATGGAGGAAATCTATTGCCCTTAAGATGCAAGGCTGTTGGTCCTGATCTCTTTAAGCACCTGTTAGAAAGTACGGTTTGGGCTCAATGGAGCAATGAGAAGTAGGATTAATTTTTACAAAGGAGTGCAACAAGGGGCATACCTGATTGTTGTACAGTCCAAAGATTAACAATTTATCAGGACTAACAAAAGATTTTGGAGTACACATCCTAAGGTACTAGACACTTACTTGAATACATTACTATATGCTTGTGATATGTTGTCATTATTATTATACTGTGTTGTATGGGCTACATAGAAGACTAGACTCCTAATCTCATAATAATACTTTCATTATTAATAAATCAAAATAAGTTAAAAAGTTGTCGAAAAGGATGTCATAGCAATAGATAGCTAAACACATTTCTTTATTTGGGTTATTTTTTGTCTGGATTTTGGCTTCTTTACCAAAGGAGCTCACTTAGAGAAAGAGCAGAAGTGAATTACTGCTAAAACAGAAAAAAAAATCATAGTTTCTTAGTCTCAGTTAGTGAATTATAAATTTATACAAACCAAGATTACCCCAATGCTCTTATTTTGAGCTGCAGTTTGGCATTTCAAGCAGATATCACTACTAGAACAAACCTTTTCTTTTTGTTAAGAATTTTATTAGTTTTAAACAAAAACAAAAAAGGCAAACAAATGAACAAACAAAGAAAGAGATCAGTATCTTGGAATGTCCATCAAACAAATATTCAATTTGGATTCTTATATCAAAACAACATATATCCTGTGTGATCAGAATACAAAAAATATATTTAATACTGCCATTTATTTGAACAAAATAGTTCAGTTGAAATGAGGCTATGTGGATCTGATAACAGAAAATTATAGAGGTAATAAAGAAATATGATTTTAATTCTTTAGCATTCTTTGTTTCTTTTATTCTATTTTTATATAGGGTCTTGTTCTATTCTTTATAGTCTGTATCCTGATATGGACAAATGAGTAATCAGCAATAAACTATTCTCAAATGTCTTAGATAACCAAGTTGCATTTATTAAAAGGTACTATTTTGGATAGGATCCAAATATAATATGGCATTCTTTATTTCTTTTTCAGATGAGTTATGCAACTGGTTCAGTGGCTCTTAGTGATAAAAGTCAATTCCCTTTTTTCCACCAAATGGTGCCCAAGGAAGAGATCCAGTACCCAGGAATTATCCAACTGCTCCTCCATTTCAGATGGACCTTGATTGGTCTCTTTGCTTCAGACACAGAAAATGGAGATAATTTCATCATTATTTTTACTCCTTTGCTTGTCAGGAATGGAATTTGTGTTGTTATATCACAACAATTCTCAATGATTGGCCATACAGCAGCCCTCTGGGATGCCCTCTCTGAGTGGAGGCAAGTCAATGTCTTTGTTCACTTCACAGAATATGGACAGAATTCTTTTCTGGACAGAATTCTTCTTTTCCATTCAACACTTGACAGTTTGCCAGGACCCATTGAAGAGAAAGTCTGGGTCATTTCACCTCTTGTGAAATTGACAATGGAAAGGCACACACTTTTCAAATATGTCCACAGTATTTGGAACTTTGATGTCCAGGATAAAGAAAGATCTAAGGATGATGCCTTTGAACCCATTCTCTTTGTACAACCTCAGTTTCAAGATCAGTCTTTTCACTGTTCTTTTTCAAAACAGGTCTTTTCAGTCAAGGGCCAAAGAAAATGCACCCAGAAAGCACCACTGGAGACTCAAGAGAAAAGAAACAGCATTCAGATTCCAAATGATCACCATGTTTACAGTATAATTAAGACTCTGACTCATGCATTGAATGCTGCATATTCACCAAGATACAGGTGGAGAAGAAAGATAGGTGAAGAGTCATTGGAGGCTTCAAGGCTTCAACCATGGCAGGTATGGAATCCAGACAAGGATGCTTTAAAACTAGTTCCTTTGAAGAAGGAATACAAATGAGAGCTTTCAGCTTTCAAGTGCTTCCAAAGACCAACAGGTAGCACCAACATGTGAGGAAATAATGGTTCCTAGCGAGGACATCAGGATATATATATATATTGATATTAAACAAAGTATTTGTTTTAAAAAAAGAACATGAATTTTTAATATATTCCTGCATATACAGGTTTATGTTTAGCCTCAAAGAATTTTACTTTCAAAAATTTCAAGGAGTCCCTGAGAGCATCGATCCTACTCCCTTCTTTTTGCAGGAATTCCAGTTAAAGGACTGGGGCTGATGGTTGCTCTCACTTAAGGCAATCAGTGAAGGTACACTGCCTAGGAATGCTAAGAGGTAAGAAGACCATAGCTGCATAAAGGGCAGAGAAAGAAACTTGAAAAGGATCTTTCTTAATTTTTCAAGCTTAAAAAGGAGTTGTTGGGAGGTTTGTACTTTCAGATTTGCCAGATTCTATTAAAAGTAGCCTTACAATAAAATAGAATTAGCTCGTCTGGTGTATATGGGAGATTAGCCTGACAAATTAGTTCATGACAGGTCCATGTTTTCTAGTAATTACCCTGTTCCTTTCAAGTAGTTTATGAAACATCTGTCTATTTGTTTGTTTATTTGGAACCTGCTCTAGAATTTTCCTTACAATTGAACAATAAATACAAAATTATTTATTTTGTAAATATACTGTATCTTTTGAAGTTACCGATAAATCTTGTTCTCCCAGCTAAAAATAATTGTAAGTTAGATAATTGTAGAAGAAAGATTAACATGTGAAAGCACCACATAGAATAAGATGCAAAGTTTACTTAAGATTCCTGCATGTTCCTATTTTAGTTCCATCCCTTTCTGGAGAAGAATGAGTTTTGCAATCTTTCCAACTTTAAAATGTACTTGGACCAAAATGGAAATATAAAAGCAGATCTGGACATCATGAGCTGCATTTTTCTCCCTGATGAGGAACCCATTCAAGAGCAACTGGGAAGTTTTGAAAGACAGAGACTTATTATCAACCAAGATACCCTTACACAGTTAAAGTTGCTCAACAAGGTGGGGAAAATATTGGAGACCATTATTTGTTTTCCAAGGATCCATTTCAAGTGAGATATGCTTAGTCATCAAAGAGAATGGCCTTCACTAAGAGTTGAATATGGGGAGTAGGACCCTTTCTTAAATGACTTGGGAGGCTTCAGTAGTATTGAACTGAAGTGTCCTTCAGATGCTATGATATGGAACACCATTTTAAGCCGACATACTGTAGCCATGTCCAACATGGGATGCTGAGTGAAGATTCTTTAGGATACAGATCATGCCTTCTACATTTATTATATCTTTTAAAATAAATTTAAATATAAAAGTTCAGATGGGATCTGAAATAGGTCATGTGGATTGGAACAAGTGAGATGGACCAATCCAATTGAGTGATATTTCATACTGACCTAAGTGAAGCCCAAAGACTACTTGACTTGTTTACCTCAATTTTCCATGAATGATGAGTTCTAATGTATTTTCTTTGGGATTCCTTGTTTCTCTGCTTAGTCTTTGCCTCAGTCCAAATGTGTGGGAAATTGTCATCCTGGATTTGTCAAGAGAGCTCGAGAAGGAGAGCCAGTTTGCTGCTATGACTGCGTTCCTTGTCCAGAGGGGACCATCTCCACTCAGGATGGTGGGTGACACTGGAAACCTTGTAGAAGTGGATTAAGCCAAAGCACTTTGATGACCGTGAATGTTAAAGGATGCATTGAAGCTCAACTGTTTTCCTGTTTACTATCAAAATGCCCAATTTTTTAACTACAAGGAAAAATATCAAAAAAAAACTTGAGAACAGGGCTAGGAAGAGATGGGAAATTGTGGCAGAATGGGCAAGCTTTGCCTCTGCCAGAGAAAACATCTCTTCTGCTTTTTGGGTTTTATGGATCCTTCTATATTTGCTTTCCTAGGAGCATAAGAGTTCTTTGAAATCTGAGGAACTGTCTCAAGTCAAACTCCTGAAAAGATTATTGCAATATGTTCTATACGGGTCTTTTCTTGAGGATCACTGGGAAGGTATCATTGGTTCACAATGAAGTGATGGTTGAAGTAGCCGTGCTTGGGTTCGAAGAACGAGGCAGGGAGACTCTTTGCAGTATCTTTATTAGTTACAGTGAGCAAGTATAAAGTGTGCTCAAAACGGCCCGTGCAGGGCTATTTATAGTTAGTTTAAAATAACAATGTAACCAATCCTGGGTCGGGGATTTCCCGCCCTGGGAATCCCCTCCCAGATCCTTATAAGGATCTAACAATGGTGACATTTATGGATGCTCCTTATCACACCCATATTACCATTGCTCTGAGTATCAATTGCAGGTTATTAGGAGGACTAACTTTCTCTCTCGGTCAAGTAGATTTTAGGAGAGGCATTCTCTAAGTCGAGCATATTAAGATGTGCCATGTGGCAAAATCCAGAATATTTGCATAAACAGATTAACTGATTCATTACTTACTTTTAATAATCTAGGTTGCTATGAAGATTCTGCACATTAAATGGGAAATATTTCAACTCCTAGAACTTCCTCATATTTCATAAATCTTAGCTATGTTTTTGGTTTTTTTAAGAAAACGATATTCATCTTAACCCTTTTTTGTGGAATTGTTAAGAAAAGCATCTTGGAACTAGTAACAGCTGATGTACCAAGAAGGTATTTCTTAAAAGGTAAAAGTGCAGAATCTTATAGAAATATTGCTTTTGGGTTTTATCAGATATGGATAAATGCACCAAGTGTCCAGATGATAAATATTCAAATGAGGACCGAGTCCAATGTATTCCAAAAGTTATAACCTTCCTGTCTTATGAAGAATATCTGGGATTCATCCTGGTCTCTTTTGCCCTGCTCTTGTTCCTAACCTCATGCCTTGTTTTAATCATATTTATTAAATATCGAGAAACTCCAATTGTCAAAGCCAACAACCGGGACCTCTCTTACATCCTCCTGGTCTCTCACCTACTTTGTCTTTTGTCCACTTTTCTCTTTATTGGTCAACCAAGGAAAGCCACCTGCCTACTTCAGCAAACAGTTTTCAGCATTATTTTCTCAGTTGCCATTTCTTCTCTCTTGTCCAAAACTGTCATGGTAGTGCTGGCTTTCATGGCCACAAAACCAGGAAACCGAGTGAATAGATGGTTGGGGAAGAACTTGGCCAATGCAATCATCTTTTCTTGTGCTACTGTCCAAATTATTATCTGTTCTATCTGGTTGGGAGTTTCTCCTCCATATCTCAACTCTGACCTTTACTCCCAGCCTAAAGAGATCATCCTGCAATGCAATGAAGGCTCTGTTGTCATGTTCTACATCACCCTCAGCTACATGGGCTTCCTGGCTACCATCTGCTTCACTGTGGCTTTCCTGGCCAGGAATCTGCCCGGAGTCTTCAACGAAGCCAAGCTGATCACCTTCAGCATGCTGGTCTTCTGCAGTGTCTGGGTAACTTTTGTGCCCACCTACCTGAGCACCAAGGGGAAATACATGGTGGCTGTTCAGGTCTTCTCCATCTTGGCCTCCAATGCTGGTCTGCTGGGCTGCATCTTCATCTCCAAGTGCTACATTATCATTTTGAGGCCCAATTTGAATACAAAGGAGCAGCTTACAACCAGAAGAAATGTGAACATTTGACAGAGGAATTTCAAGTCTCAACATGTTCCAACAGGGCATATCTAGAACATAGTTCAAGTTGTTCTCCATACATAAGAGCACCAATGATTTGGTTGAAATAATTAAAGGAAAAACTGGAAGTATCCCCAGTGTTGTCCAGTAGAATTCCAAGATTTCCACAGAGTTCTTTTGAACCTTCAAGGCAGCATATCTGCCCTGTACTCTTAATCTACCCGTAGCCTGAGATACCACACTTGTACAATATGGTGTATCTCATATTCGAAACTTATGCAACAAGAATCTTGTTGATATGGGAGAAACATAGCAGAGATATTTAGAACAGAGACTTACAAACTGGAAATGAGATGCATTTGTTGGTAAAGTTCCCAATTAAAACCTAAGGAAAGATTTTATTGCTGAGAACCAAATGAAGGTATTTGATTTTGGACTCAGTATGATTGGAGTGATTTGTGGTGAATAAGAAACCATGTAAAACTTTCTACCAATAAACTACAATTACAGATTGTTATCTGAGTGCTTTGAACTTTAACTTCACTGTTATTTAGCCTGTTAATTATTTTTTCTTTCATATATGTAATGTATGATATGTCAGTTAAATTGTAAAAAATGTACAAGCTTATAAATTTTTGACCTGCCTTGCAAGGGGGAAGCCATTATTGTTGGAATAGATTTGTTAGTGTTCAACTTGGGGGGTAATGTGTGTTTTTGTCCTTTGTTTTTTGAATTCATATTTTTTAATATTTTTATCTCATTTTGCTTTGACTCCGTTTAATTTTTTTTCTTTTGCATTTTGCATTTTAATCTTTTAGTTTTAAAAATATTTATTCATCTGTACTTTGCATAATGCTTTGGATCAGTCATAGCAGCAAACTGGCTCTCCTTCTCGAGCTCTCTTGACAAATCCCACATATTTGGACTGAGGCAAAGACTAAGCAGAGAAACAAGGAATCCCAAAGAAAATATGTTAGGACTCACCGTTCATGGGAAATGTGCTGTATTTAAGGCAAAAAAGATGCCAGAACCGTGTTCCAGTGCATTCTATGACCAAAAAAAGCACATAACCTACCGATCACCTCAGCTCCCTCTTTCACGCAAACCCCCAGTTCTCTAGTCAAGGTCAATGTGCATCCCTCCAGGTAAGAAATGTAATCTCAACAAGAAATCACTCAGATAAACCAGGGACACAGGACTTCCCACTACACCTTCAAAACATTTGGAGGCCTTTGGGGGGAAGGGTTCACCCAAAGCTTGAAAGATGAGAATGTCAAAGGGGACCCATCCCATCAAGTGTATCCATACACTTAATGAAAAGGCCAACAGATTTCCCCACCACCACAACCAGTTTTTCTGGGTGGGTGTGGCAAGAAATCAGGTGGCACCATTCACCATGCTGTAAGCACCACCACCATCTCAGCTTCAGATCTCACAGCCATTCTTTAAACTATGAAAATTCAAAACATAGAAGATCTTAGTGACTTCCATGAATATGGAATGACAAAGGAGAGAGAGAATCAAGGAAAAATAAAATAAAAATGTATATTCTTTGTGTAAATTTCTCCCTGTTTACCTAACAATACAGTCTATAGTGTTGGTCTCCTGCCTCTTAGTCAGCTCTCATCCAAAGATGTAAATTTCTAGAACAGATGGAAAATAAAAGTTCACTTCAGGTAGAATTAATTTTAAAATCAACTCTAATTTAGGCTTAATATATGGAGATCTAATAGAAAAGAGAATCCCTATTCTTAACATTACGCAGGGTTCAAGAGTACAGATTGCTTCCTTGGTGTTGAAAGACAGGGAACACTAGAGTTAAATGTCAAACATCTAAATCAAACTCCATAGCTCCAGGTGACGTTCCCCAACATTTTCTGGAGACAATACACCACAATGGAGGACAGTAGAAGTCACTTCCCTTGGTGTTGAAGCATCTTCCTCCAGCATCACTTTCTGGACTTATCCTGACAGGAAGGATGACCACCAATGTAGAAGAGTGTCCCCAGGCATGAATCTGCAAAATTTCACAAAATTGTTTTTCTTCAGCTGCCGCTCCTCTATACATGGAGCCCTGGAAGAAGTTCAGCAGCCCAGAGGACAAATTTTCACTTGCAGTAATTATCACAATCTCAGACTTGAGTCATCTACTCATGCTACTTTTCCAGTGACTGCCTTTGATATAACATCAGACTGAAACAACACGGAAGGGATCTTGCATTTGGAAAACAAACAAACCAAAGCCTATACTCATGCTGAAAGATTTGCACAAGATTTATGACACATATAGAAACTGTACTGCTGAATGTAACTTTCTTTCCTTTCCAGATGCTCTGTTTGTCTCAGTTTCAATAAGGAAAGACCCTGAATATTCGATTTTGTGAGAGTGCTTTGAATTAATCTTTGTATACAGGAGCTTGATTAGTCCTATGGATTATGGACCTGCTGCTTCTACTTCTGATATTGCTGTTGTCACAAACTGTCTCAGTGAAGCTTAGAATGAAGCTCACTGAATTTGGAACATCTGAATGGAAAAAGACCATGGAGTTACTATGGGCAAGGAGACCATCTCATTAGTATAGTCACTAGTGCTGAAACACTAATGCAAAGTATGTTGACTTTCAGTCCCGCGTGTAAGTCATTCAGTGTGATGGAATTGTCTTCCTACCATCTGCAGTTCTAACACTCTCATTCTTTTCTTCTTATTCCACTTATTCCCATATTTCAGGAACTGTCTAATTTTGCTAACCAATCAGATTGCCATGGGTTCTCTCATTTGTCTTATTTAATGAAAGAGACAAAAATGCAAAATCAGGGCAAAAAGAAAATACCTGAAAGAAGTTCCTCTCCATGTCCAATCCAGACTTCATAACTTGAATCCTGATTTTTGTTTAAAGCAGTGATTGTTGTAGTTAACCCTGACCAACTCATTGATATTCAATGCCTGATCCTTATGGGATTTGTTTTTAGAATGGCATTTCAAGGTCATTTGTGAGATATCCGCTTCCTCTTATGATGGTTGTACTTTAACGATTGAATTATTTTCAGACTGAGTACTCGGTTGATGAAAATTAATACAGTTATAAATAATGGACTATTTGTGATTCTTAACTCTGATGGAGGAATATCTTCTTTCCATTTTCTCAACAGTCACAAATATTAAATTTTTGGGGGTGACTATCACTTGCCTCTGGATTTGGATCAGTATTGGCTTCAAACTCAATAGTTATGTGTTGATAAAAAGGATGAAATTGGGGGAGGAAAGTATTTTGTTATTACTGTTAATGATGCTGGTATTAACCAGAACATTGGCTTTTTTACACTAGTGAACCTAATGGAAACAAAGGAATGCAACACTTTATTTTCTTCTTTAAAATCATCAACAAGAACAGACAGCTCCTGCACAATCTCACACTTGGCTACAGCATCCATAACAACCATTTGACCATCCTTGGCACTTCAGAGAAGACTTGCTGGACATGCTTTCTACTGGAGAAGCCAATGTTCCCAACTACAGCTGTGGAAGGAAGGACAATCTTTTGACTCTTCTTGATGCAGCTGACAGGACGATCTCCAATCAGATGTCAACATTAGTAGGCACCTACGAAGTTGTACAGGCTGGTGTTTTTTTTCTCTACCTGGTAAAGTGAGTGAATTGGTAGTGGGTGCATGATAGATACAACTATATCTTTAAATCTTTATGGGATTTAAAAGTTGTTTTTCACTATGTTCATTGTAGGTTTCATGGCAGGGGGTTGGGATATACAGTAGCGTGGGAGAATGGATCAAAGCAGTCATATCCTCTCATGACACCATTCCCATTGCTTTTGGGGCTTCTGCTGCACACTTGCGTAAGTAAGAAGAGGCTCTGAGTTCAATCAAAAGGTCTTCTATACAATAAGAGTTCCTCAATGGAACTACATCTACATGGAGGGAAGCACGCATACCCCAAGTTTCTGTCTTAGACCCAGTGCTTTTCAACATCTTCATACATCTGATTTTATAACCCTAACAGAGAATCAACTGATTTAATAGATATGTGTGAGAGCAATAGACCAAGCTTTACACCTGTCTAATTATGTGAGAAATCATTGATTCTGTGAGTTAGCATATGGAAAGACAAATGGAAGACAGTGACTTGAGATGAGCTAACTCTTTGACAAATAGCAGAAAGAGTAATAGACAAAGAGGAAATCATTCCCTCCCTCTATAGATATTCAAGGGTTCCATTACATTGATGAAATCATGAAGTACTGAAAACTCTATAATAAGAGATTTCTCTTCTAATTTAGAATGTGCATCAAATCCACTTTGATCTATCCAACACTGAAAGGATTTGGAGAGCAAAAATATGGATGAAATCTTAGAATCTCCTTATCTGGGCCAAGAAGGAATGTCATCATGAAGCTTCCTGACACTGATCTCTACATGGTGTGTGTCTGCGTGTCTCTCTATTTGTGTGAGATAAGAATGTTAACCTCTCATCCTTTCCCTTTTATTGGAGGTGACAAAGACAGTTGGTCTCTAGGCAGTTCCTGGAGAAGATGAATTCTACTTGCAGCTCCCTAGTTAACTCTGGATAGAGAAGTCTCAGGAATGCCCTCCTGCCGTTCACATGGGACAATACTGAAAGTTTTCCTTTTGAGGATCACAGAACCATGTGGATAAGAGACAAATCTGGTTTCAAGGTGGTGTCTTCTTTCTTTTCTGGATCAAGTCTTCACAGAGGAAGTTGAGCTTTCTGGATAGTGTTTGCAGTGGGTTGATTCTTTTGAGACATGTCCAGAAAATGGGTTGGGAGAGTGATGAAGGTCATGGAATTCTGAGATCCCAAAAGGACTATAATGTCACCTAACACTGACAGATAAACTAGGAAAGGTCACACAGAGTGCTGCAACTGGGAGTCAACTGAATGTCCTTGAAAGCAATGCAGCTGAGGACAACATAAAACATTGTGACAGAGCCTTCATTGCACTGAAGGATGATCTCTCCGGATCTACTTCCCTCCTCTACTTTAGAGAACAACTCATAGAAAGAAGGAGGGCATGTTCACACAGGCTTAGATTTTCATATTCATCCCACCCAAGGCAAAAGACTCCTTTCCAATCTCTTTGGGAAATCTTGTCTCTTCTCTTCAGCCATCTTATTTTAATACAGCTATCTTATGTCTTATCATGTTTCTCCCTGACTGCATGGCAATTTTAATAACCAATTCATTTATTTTACTCTTTGATAATTATGTTGGATTTTAATTTCTTTAGTCATACATTCCTCGTATGATTATTTCCTTTGACTTTAAATAACCTTAATTTGTCAAACAGATGCAAAGAAAGCATACAAGTGCAAAGAAAAAATAAATGTTATGAGGATAAAAAACAACTTCTCTATCAGTTCCCTACTTTTATTGTTAGATGTTCCTTAGTGTTCAGTTCTGGTCTTAGGATGATAATATAGCACTTGGGGAAGAAGATGCAGCTCAGTAGACCAGCACTGGAGGCCAATATGGAGAAGATCTGCACTGCCACCATGGACTTTCCTTTGGTGCTCAGGTAGGTGGGCAGGAAGGAGACCCAGACACTGCAGAAGACCAGCATGCTAAAAGTGACCAGTTTGGCTTCATTAAAGGCTCCAGGCAGATTCCTGGCCAGGAAAGCCACCATGAAGCAAATGGCAGCTAGGAAAGCCATGTAGCCAAGGACAACATAAAACATGGTGACAGAGCCTTCATTGCATTGAAGAATGATCTCTTCAGGCTGAGAGTGGAGATCAGAATCAGGGAATGGGGGAGAAACTCCCAGCCATATGGCACAGATGAACATTTGGACAGCAGAACAGAAAAGGATGATAGAGTTGGGCAAGCTTTTCCCCAACCATCTTCTCACCCTGTTCCCTGGTTTTGTAGCCAAGAATGCCAGTACCACTGTGATTGTTTTGGCCAACAAAGAAGATACAGCTACTGAGAAGACAACGCTGAACATTATTTGTCGGAGAAAGCAGGTAGCTTTGCTTGGTTGGCCAATGAAGAGAAAAGAAGACAAGAAGCAAAGCAAGAGGGAAACCAAGAGGATGAAGGAGAGGTCCCGGTTGTTTGCTTTGACAATCGGAGTCTCTCGGTATTTAAGGAATATGATTAAAATGAATCCCGTGGTTAGAAACAAGAGTAGGGCAAAAGAGACCAGGATGATGCCCAGATGTTCTTCATAAGACAGGAAGGTTATAACCTTGGGAATACATAGAACATGGTTCTCATTTGGATATTCATCATTTGGACACTTGGTGCATTTTTCCATATCTGAGGAAACATCAATATTTATTTCTTTAATATTATGTCCTTTTATTTTTTTACAGAATAACTTCTTTGAAGAAGAGCTGATACTGAGAGAAAGGAAAGACCTAGTATATAGTTCATAAAAGTATAAAAACAATTTGTTGAACATCAGCACATCACGTTTGATTTGGAGTGGGTCTAAGCATCCCTCTTTAATTCTGTGAAGAATAAAATACTGAACTCTAGTTCCCTCTCAGTGGGATTTTTGGCTCAAATTGTGCTGGGTAAAGCAATCTCTTAAAATGTGTTTCTTTCAACAGTTTTGGGAATCTCCTGGTAACAAGGTCCTATGTACTGATTTTATCATATGTAATATCATCAGATATTCCTTTCCTGCAATCATTTTTAAATCATTGTTTAATCTAGTTTGAAAAATCTTTTATTGTTGTGTCAAAGGAGACTCAATCATCCAGGTCAAAGGTATCTAAAAGGTTGGATCATGGCAACTGGACCAAAATGTATTAATTTGAGATGTTTCATTGCTCATTCAAGCAACTTCATCAGTCAAAAATAAAAAAATAGGCAGAGAATCAGAGAGTTGTTGGAATGTATCAGCTCTTGCCACACCAACTTCAGAAGTTTCTTCCCAAAATACATTGCAATATGTCAAAGAAGACTCAATCATCCAGGCCAAAGATATCCAAAAGGTTGATTCATGGCAACTAGACCGAAATTTATTAATCTGAGACGTTTCATTGCTCATATTGTAATATTCATTCAACATATTGTAAATTTTATTGACATAAGAGAGATTTACTCTGACAAAAGTAATGCCGCTCAATCTACCATACCTTTCTATCTCTTTCTATGAAGCAAATGGTTGAGAACAAAAAACATCGACAAAATAGTCAAGCATAGATCCCTCTCTCTTTTAAAAGCATATTGATTGAAATGCTCTGGATATCGCTAGGAGCATTTTTATTTTTTATTTTTATTTATTTTATTTTATTTATTTAGTCAAGCATATAGAACATCAACAATAGTAAAGGGTAAAAAATCAAAATAAAAACATATATGAACATATAAGTGGGAACAAGTAAATGGGGACAGTAGGACAAGGACGGTAGGCACGTTAGTGCGCTTATGCACGCCCCTTTTATAGACCTCTTAGAAATGGAGTTTGGTCCACTGTAGGCAGTTTAAGTCTAAATATATTGGGGTTTGAGGATGTAACAACATTTCCTCTGGTGTAACCCACCTTCCTGAGCGGAGATGGTCCCCTCTGGACAAGGAAGACAGTCGTAGCAGCAAACTGGCTCTCCTTCCCGAGCCCGCTTCACAAATCCAGGACGACAATTTTCCACACATTTGGACTGAGGCAGAGACTAAAAAGAAAAATACAGAATGCTAAAGAAAATGTGTTAGGACTCACCATTCATGGAAAATTGTGGTCAACATGAATATTAGAAAATAGTCTCTGAGCTTCACATAAGTAAATATGAAATATTTAACAAGTTTCAAACAGTTGCAGAAATACAACTACTGGCAGATTTTTCCTTTAGTTTTTCCATTTTGTTCCTGGCATATCATATTGCAAGAAAGGAGGGTGTTTTTCTCCAAACCTTTTTTTAATTATAGTTATTTGCATCAGTATATAACTTTCTGTCATTTGTACATTACATTTCTTATTTGTATATCAAATGAATACATCAAACATGTTTAACTGTCTATTATGTACAATATACCAAATTCTTGTTATATTTTATTCCTATCTCAGTGTTTCCTTTTATTCTTTTTTCCCTTTCCCTTCTTATACTTTTTCCTTCACTTTGTTCTTCCTTCTTTCCTTTCTCTCTCTTCTCTTGCCCCTTTCTAATTCTTTCTCTACTTTCTGCTTTCATTTCTATTTCTCTTCTCTTTATTTCCCTTCTCTTTCTTCTTCCCCCACTCTTGTTCTTCCCCTACTTCCTTTCTTCCTTCTGTTTTCATCTCCTTCCTCTCAACCTTCTCATCTTTCTCTTTTTCTTTTTCTTTCCCTTTTCTTTTCTCTTATTTCATTGTCCTTCCTCTTGATTTTCATTCTTTCCCCTCTCCCACTCTTCTCTTACTTCCCTCTTTCCTTTCTACTTTCTTTTCCTGGGAGGTTTTTGTTGTGTGTGTGTATGTATATATATACACTCGTATCTCCCTTTTTCTTCTTTTTCTCTCCCCTCTCCCTTTGCAAGAAAGGAGTTTTGTAGATAATAAAGTCTGCAGTGATGGAATTGAGGAAAGAAATAAGCTGTAAGTTACAACCAGGGACTCCTCATCATGGCTGTATTACCATACATTCTTCTATTCTTCATATAACCATGATTTTAAAGTATTGATATTCAATGTTAATTCTAAAACATTTTTTTTGTTATTACATTAGATTTATTAAAATAGATTACAACTATGATGAATAAAGAAACCTCTGACCAATATGATTTGGAAAGGTTTCTTGTGGACTATATAAAACATTGCAAAGCTATTTCCCTTTGAAAATAGTCCAAAACCAGTTAAAATGTAAAGGAAAAAATCCTTAGAAATTAAGGTTGTTAATCTTACAATTTTTTTAAAATTGGTAAATTAATTCGTTCAATTTATTTGACTGCTATGCTGGTGAAATAAGACTAAAAGTTTCTGCATAGTTTCCAGAACTGTAATGGCATGAGATTGAGATGAGTTGATGAGAACATGTCCCTCAAAACGTCAGGCATTGTTTGCTGCAGCAAATGGGACATGATTATGACCCTTGTGTAAAAAAGGGATATTTCTAAGGCCCAGCTAGGTATGTATGTATGTATGTATGTATGTATGTATGTATGTATGTATGTATGTATGTATGTAGTTATTTATTTATTTATTTATTTATTTATTTATTTATTTATTTATTTATTTATTTATTTTATTTCTACCCCGCCCTTCTCCCGAAGGACTCAGCAGCTTACAGGCGATATTAAAAAATACAAAAAGTACAGATATAAATTAAGAACATTATTAAAAAAAATTAAATCAAGCCTGAACATTGAGAATTTAAACTTATTTCCACTTAATAAAAATTTCCTATTAAACACCGGAGAACAAGGTGCGGCTATCCCAAGCCTGCTTGATGGAACAGATGGGTCTTCAGGGCGTGGCGGAAGGTCTGGAGGTCGTCGATTGATCGAATAGCAGGGGGGAGGTCATTCCAGAGGGTGAGGGCTGCCACAGAGAAGGCTCTCCCCCTGGGGGTTGCCAGCCGACATTGTTTGGCTGACGGCACCCTGAGGAGGTCCACTCTGTGGGAGCGTACAGGACGGTGGGAGGTGTCATTGGGTAGAATGTGGTCCTGTAAGTAGCTGGGCCTTATGCCATGGAGCGCTTTAAAGGTTGTTACCAAACACCTTGAAGTGCACCCGTGAGACCACCGGCAGCCAGTGCAGCTCGCGCAGTAGAGGGGTTACATGGGCACGCCCACTTGCCCCCCAAATCCCCCACGCGGCCGCATTCTGGACTAGCTGTGGTCTCCGGATGCACCTCAAGGGGAGCCCCATGTAGAGAGCATTGCAATAGTCCGGACTACTTCTCAAATCATAGACAGCAGACCTTGAAAACCAGCTGCAAATGGAGCAACATCAAAAGAAAAGTATCATCCTCATGTCCATGCTTATGAGTTTCCTGAATGCTTCTGACCAGCAACTATACGGCAAAATGAAGAATTAGATGGAATGTTTTCTGATACAACAGGGTTCTTCTTATGTTAATCTCCACAATAAAATGTCTCTGAGTCCCTGATTTTGTTCATTCTGCTGTACTACTTTGCAGAAACCCAAATGGGTACATTGGATGATGCTTCTGTTTCATTACTGATAACCTATTGTCAGTTTATTAGTACCTCGATGTAAATGGAGAGATCAGGGAGTGATCACGGGCAATAGAAACGTCATGTTGTTTTGCAATCTTTGGAATCAGACCTCAAAGAACCAGTCCATCCATTACCAGCAGCCTCCCACCCTTCTCATAAATACACATTGCAAGGAAACTGGCCAAGACCTTTTGTTAGGGTTGGATCTAGCCCATTAACTGAATTAGACTCAGTAGGTTTCTGTAACTGTTCTTTTATTTTCATAGA
>JANHFO010237573.1:0-12180 GCA_032468095.1 Pareas carinatus
TTTATAGTTTCTTTTCCAGAGCTTCTGCCATTCCTGTCTTTGTATTTTCCTCCCCACGTTCATCTCCCAGATTAACATATTCTCTTTTACATGAGGATCCCCCGATTTATGTTCTAATAGGAAGTTATATATCTTACTAATTAATTTCTCCTTATTAATCCCATATAGTTTTACATCTTCTTCGTATCTTGACCTAATATGCAGATATATATCCACCATGGTTAGTCAATTCCTTGTTCTTTTAGTTCAGATTTTGATTTTAAGTCCCCATATCATTTAAGTATGTCTTTATATGTCCAAATTCTTTGTAAATTATTTAGGTTTGGTTGAATATAGACTTCCACCATCAACAGCTATACTGGGATTTTATTTTTATATATTATTTGTCTGATTTTATCCCAAACTGTTATCATTAGGTTCCTTAGGCAATGATTCCTAAAGACCCTTAAAAGAATTAAACATCGACTGGATAAAAATTTAAATTACAATTAAAATTTAAAACCGAATTACCGTATAAAAGGAGGCACAGGACAGCCCAGCTTGGGTGAATAACAACA
This sequence comes from Pareas carinatus, assembly GCA_032468095.1. Taxonomy (NCBI): domain Eukaryota; kingdom Metazoa; phylum Chordata; class Lepidosauria; order Squamata; family Pareidae; genus Pareas; species Pareas carinatus. The sequence continues at coordinate 558 of JANHFO010237573.1, forward strand.
TCTTTAAGGCCCGACGGAAGGCCTAGAGATCAGTAATGGTCCGTATTTCCAGGAAAAGTTTGTTCCAAAGGGCTGATGCTGCCACAGAGAAGGCTCTCACCCTGGGGGTCACCCATTGTCTGGCTGACGGCACCCTGATGAGGGCCTCTCTGTGTGAGCGTACTGGCCTGTGGGAGATACTGGCTGGTAGTAAGCGTTCCTGCAGATATCCTGTTCCCATGTCATGGAGCGCTTTAAAGGTCATAACCAATATCTTGAAGCGCACCCTAAAGACCACAGAAAGCAAGTGCAGCACATGCAGGAGGGGGATAACATGGGCATGGCTCCTGGCCCCCACAATCCCCTCTCCCTGGTCGCATTCTGGATCATCTGCAGCCTTTGGGTATGGTTCAAGGGGAGCCCCATGTAAAGTGCATTGCAATAATCCAGGCGAGAAGTGATCAGGGCATGAGTGACCATGCATAGGGAGTTCCGATCGAGAAAGGGGCACAACTGGCGAATCAAGCAAATTTGATAGAAAGCCCCTCTGGCCACGGCTGTCATATGGTCTTCTAAAGACAGCCGTGCGTCCAGGAGGACACCCAAGTTGCGGGCCCTTTCCGCAGGGGCCAATGTATCGCCCCCGATAGCCAGTGTTGATGATAACTGGCTATATTGGGACGCCGGCATCCACAGCCACTTGGTCTTGGAAGGGTTGAGTCTGAGCCTGCTCCTCCCCATCCAGATCCGCACGACTTCAAGACACTGGGACATCACGTCCACGGCATCGTTGAGGTGGCCTGGGGTGGAGATGTACAGCTGAGTGTCATCAGCGTACTGATGGAACTCCACTAGTTACTAGCCCTCATAGCTTACTTAAGTTTGAAAGAAGCAAGGAGTGGAATTATCTGAAGAATTAAGAAGAGTTGTAATCTTGGCATAGAATTTGGATGATATAAACTACATCTAATAACATACAAATCTTTTTACTGTTATTTTGAGTAAGGTAGCATCTTTCCTGTAAAACCCCAGCAGAAGGCTACCTGTTCATGCCTTGGGACACCATGCCTTGCACATATATATACATCCCAGGATGGAGTCCGCCAGGGATAGGTTGATGGTAAGGGAATGTCTGAAAGACAGAAAAGGATGAACCAAACCGATGACTATACTGCAAAACACAACTTTGACTTTCGAAGCAGCCAACAACAACCTGAATCTTGTATCAGCCACTCCATTGGCATCAGAGTCAAACAAGGACCTCCCGAGAGGGCCTCTGCTAAGGAATAATCTCCCCAACATGGCAGGGCAAGGAAGGCACGAGGAAGAGCCATAACGGCAACCACGAACTGGTTCTGTTTGAGCTCCACGGGTGATCAGTGGATTGGGCAAGATTGACTGGATGCCATCATTTTATCTCTCCCTGCACTGGAGGAACTTCTAAGGAAAGGAGAAACATTGCAGTGTGAACTGGTACAGGCTTGTGGGACCAAGAGAGCGCCTGCCTTTTCCTCTGCATTCCTGGAGCTTTAATAGCAGAATCGTGTTTCATCTATGGGTGGGTGGAACTGTGCAACTGTGCACACTGGGTGGGAGGAATCAAACCCCCCATGAGTGTGGGCCATTCGTGCAATTTATTTTGAGAAATCAGTGACAGATATTTTCATTTCTTCCGATAAAAGAGGATCTCTGCAGCGCAGGGCTGAACCTTGTTGGTCTCTGAACTTGGGGATTTGCTTCCGGATACCTGCTTGCCAGTTTCAGACCAGGAAGATTATGTCAAGTACAAAAGTAGCATTTATGTGTGGGAGTTTGGTTTCCTAGTCTGGTTACTTCAAAAGGCTGACATCAGTCTTGCAGGTCTGAGCGTGGTCTTCGCTTCCCTTCCTTTATCAAAGAAGGAGGGAGGATCTTATATATCACCTGCTGACTGCCTGGATTAGTCGCTGAAGATTTCCTGGCAGAGTTTTTTGGAAATGGTCTGCCCTTCCCTCCTTCCTAGGGCTGAGAGAAAGTGGCCCAAGGTCACCTAGCTGGCTTCGTGGCTATAGCGCAGTGGTGGCGAACCGATGGCACGCGTGCCAGAGGTGGCACTCAGAGACCTCTCTGTGGGCATGCACGCCATCGCCCCAACACAGATTTCTTTACTAGAAAGCCAGAGGGATGCGGGGCTTCCCTCCCCCTCTCCAGGCGCACCTGAGGACATTTCTGACATCACCCGCCCCCTCTTTCCAGCAGCCCAATGGGAGCGCTTCCTCCCGCCCCTGTCTGGGGGAAGGCGGGCGGCTCAAATGTGGCGCGGAGTCTGTGGTGAAGGTGAGAGAGGAGAGGAGTTAGTTTGGAGGGGAGCATAGCTCACAGCGGGCCACAGAAGCTGGGGGAGGCCACCAGAAAGTCTGCAGCAAGCCTGGGTAGGAAATGGGCAGGGTGGGTGGCATGGGGGGGTGATGGCCGTGGGGGCTCCAATGACTGGAGAGGGACACGGGGGTTGCTGATGGCCACAGTGGGCACAGGGAACGCCAATGGGTGTGGGGGGTTCGCTGATGACTGTGTGTGTGTGTGTTGCTGTGTTGGCACTTTGTGACTTGGGGTTGCAGTTTGGGCACTCAGTCTCTAAAAGTTTCGCCATCACTACTATAGCGGGATTAGAACTCACATTCTCCTGGATATTAGCCCAGTGCCTTAATCACTACATCAAGTTGTTCCAAGAAGAGCTATGTGAGACTAGGCCAAAGCCACCATACCTAGAAGGGCCAAAAGAACATAAACTGGGTGGACAAATGCCACGAAGTTGTAAAGGGAACAAAAGAGCCTGAGCACATGGCAAGCCTCTCCCCAGGTCTCACCAACAAAAGAGTTGGGGGTTGAATGAAAGCCCCTCCCTATCAACTCTGAGGGATAAAAAGAGGTCCTGAAGCCTGTCCCCTTTTGAAGTCGTTTTTGGATCCCAGACATGGCAGCTTCTGTCCCTCTAGCTAGTGCCTGGCAGCCTAGTAGTGGACGCTGGGTAAGTAAAAGTTTGTTGCTATTTTGAATTCACCGGGTCTCTGTGTATTTTAAAGAACCATTTGTACCTCAGTGTTCAGTTGATTTGGGATTGATTGTGGCAGTTTTCCAGGCCTGTGAGTGTGTGAGTGAGTGACCATATGCTAAACCTGAGAGCACACCTGTGTAACAATACCAAGATGATAAAGAGTCTGGAGGGTAAATTGCATCACGAATGATTGAAGGACCTAGATATGTCTAGCATACGGAACATAAGGATTGGGAGGACATGATAGCTGTCTTCTGGTATTTGAGGGGTTGTCACGAGAGAAGAGTGGGTTGAATTATTCTCTAGGGTGTCAAAGGGCAGAAGTAACAGATGGAAAGTTATCAAGGAGAGATCCAACCTAGAACGAAGGAGAAATTTTCTGACAGTGAGAGCAATCTAGCATGGAATAGCTTGCTTCTTGGGGTTGTGGTGCCCCATCACTGGGGCTATTCAAAAATAGACTGGACAACCAGTTAACAGGGATGTGCAGGTGTCTGCTTAAGCCATTCTGGGAGTTGAGGCTACACATCTTAAAATTGCCAAGTTGAGAAACTCTACTTTACGGACATCTGCAAGGGGAAGAACAGGACCTTACCTGGAATAAATTTGCTCCCAGTTCAGTTGCTGGTGCTAGTATCACCCTAGGATAGTTATTTTTGCCAGCATGCAGAGTTGTAAGCCAACACAACTAAGGACACAGAGGGACTGTGATTTTTAGGTGTCAAGAAAGGTATAGAAGAAGAGCGAATGAAGGGGAAAAAGAGAAAGCGGCAGCTTGAGGATTGAACCAACCCAAAATCAGTTCCCAAAGAGAGATGAAAGATCAGGAGGTGCGAACTTGTCAATGGCAAATACCTACCATGTTCCTTGGTCCTTTCTTCACGGTCAGAGATTGCAGCTCCAAGTCTTCACTGGCTTTAATGACCTGAACGTTTTGTGAGGGGATTCTGTGCTTGAAGGTACAAAAGGGCTTCTTGTTCACCACGATCTGTCAGGGTAAAGCCAAATGGATCAAATCTCATTTGGTATTAAATACATTCGTGGTTCATTCCAGACAAAGGGTAAAGTTGTGGGAGCGGAATATGGCAGTCCCAAAGGAGCCCCTGTCGCATGTACCAACCTGGTATTCAATGTAATTGACAATGAAGAAGATCTCGAAATGCTTGCCCTTTTGGAGGGGCATCTTGTGATTTTTTTGTTCTTTCCAGGTGACAGCCTCTAATGTGTTGAGTGCAATTTCGTCACTTTCAAAGCGAGGGTTGAAATGGAGAGAAATGTTGTCCCACCAATTCTGGCCATAGGCAAAGTCGACCCTGAATCTGGAAGACAGGAAAAAGAAGAGGAAAATTAAATGGAAGGTGCAGGAATCACAGAGTAGACCTCTGCCCCCTCCCCCTTCTCCTTTGCTGCTTCGTTGCTTGAGGAGAAGAAACAGGTTCCTAGCCCTCATGGTTTTGTTGGAGTTGGAAGAAGCAGGAAGTGGAATTATCTAAAGAATTAAGAAGGACTTTAATCTTGGCATACAATTTGGATGAAATAATTTACCCTTAAAACATAATATCACTATTGTTTTGAATAAGGTACCACTTGCCCTTCCCATGAACCTCCAAAAGAATGTTACCCTTTGGCATGCTTGGGAACTGCGCCTTGCACATATACAGTCATTCCAGGATAGAGTCCACCAGGCACAGGATGATGGTAAGGGAGCGTCTGAAAGACAGAAAATGAGGGACTAAAGCAATGACTTTCCTGCAAAACACAAGTTTGACTTTCGAACCAGCCAACCGCAACCTGTGCCTTGTATCAGCCTCTCCCTGTGGTTTAATCCCCCCAATGTGGCAAGGGAAGGAAAATTTGAAGGAAGGGACCACAAATGCAGACTTGACTGGTTTTACTTTTACTCTCTGGGTGATCAGAAGACTAATCAAATGTTCCAGCAATATTTGAGATGTCACTGCATTGACAGCTGAGACAATTTGCCACCACACCTTTACCATCGGTAAAGTTTTCATGCAATAACTCTCCATGCAATTTTCATGCAATAACTCTATCCACGCATCTCTTTACCCAGGCTGGGTTGACCTAATTCACACCTTTTCCTTGCCTGAATGTATTATTAATTTTAATTGTCAATTTTAACTTGGTTTTAACTTGGTTTTATATTTCGGTTTCAAATTAGCCATTCAAATTATGTTATTTTTAGTCCTTTTAATGTGTTGTGCTTAAGTGTGTCAATTGTTTTTATATAGGATGTGCACCGCCCTGGGTCCCTTCGGGGAGAAGGGCGGTATAAAAATTTAAACAAACAAACAAACAAATTGCTATCCCCCCCCGTTTCAAGCATTGTATGGCACACATCTAGAGCTTTACCAGAGATCTCAAAGGAGAAGGTGTCCGTGCCAGGAAATGTGGAATTTTCCCAAGAGCAGCAAAATGCACAAACATTGTTGAAACATCAACTAGAACAAGTGAAGCAGTCGTACTAGAGAGCTGCAGGTATTCATCAACAGGAAGGGCCGTCTAAAGCTACAGGAGACAAAGGCAGGCTGTCTACCAAGACTTTGGTCTCTACAAGGCTGTCTAAGAAACTAGATGCCAAATTTGTGGGATCCTTCAAAGTCATCCAGCAGATCAGTCCCATTGCATTTTGCTTACAATTGTTCCCCCCGCCCCAGGAAAGTGCACCCAGACTTTCACCATTCCTTGCCACTCAAAGAAAAGCCCCCCCAACAACAAAGCCCCACAGTCCAGGCACACACCCCACCCCCGTTGCTAGGTCCCATCCAGTCAGGAGTTCTTTGATGGTTTGAATGAAGGTCCTCCTTCAGTTGATTCCCCCGGAACTGTCAGCTGAAGGGTTGAAGTTCGTTCTGCTACAGTGAAACATGGGATGAATTAGTCTGAGGGACTTAGGGAGGTCAAGTTCTGCAGTTACTGGATTTATAATTCATTTAATTGGAAATGGCCCTATGTATTTAGGTTCTAGTTTCTTGGACTGTTGGGGAGACCTTCAAAAACTTGGTGGAAAGATATACACGATCCCCAATTACAAATTCTTTCGGCTTACATCGTTTCTTATCTGCTTGGGACTTGAAAGCCTCTCTGGCATCCTGTAGGCACTACTGGTCATGTGGTCCATAGTTGGGCTACCCAGTCTTTGAGGGACAGGAGTAAAGGCTCTTCCACGAGAAGTTCGGGCATGGAAACAAAGTGGCGCAGTTCCTCAAGTTCTTGTGGGGTCATCGCCTGCATTTTTGGCTTAGGCAGTTTAATCCCCAGTAGGAATTCTACGGCGCCGTCTGTCAACCTTTGTGTGTGTGGGGAGCTTGTCTGAGTCTCACTTGCTGAAGGCCTCTCTCAAGTCCCAGTATTCCTTTGGGATCACTGGTAGGACTGGCCCGTTCTTCTCCACAGCAGCTCCCAGTTCGTAGCTGGGATAGGAGTGGGATCACTTGCCGGGTTGGCAGGGGTCTTTGGAACCCTCAGTCTAAGCAGTTTCTTGCCCCAGATGATGGATGGACTCCATTTGTAAAGCCAGGATAGGCTCAGCATCAGGGGCCTGTCCAGTCCAGGCATCACTATGAATCTTATAGTCTCCACGTGAGCCCCCATCCACATCTCTAGTGGTTTGGTTACAAAAGTAGCTGGTATGTCCCCCAAAAGGGAGCCATCTGCTTGGGCAAGCCTTGAGTAATTTCAACCTGAGTCTCATTTTTCTCAACCAAGATGGGGCTGATCAGGAAACGTGTGCACTCCAAGTCAACCAGGACAGGCAATCTAACCCCCTGCCCAGTTGTTGGAATCTTAGGTTCTGTGGAGACTGTTACTGTGGTAACGGGCCACTCACCATCGGGTCGTCCTCATCATCTGAAGCACCATGATCCATTGGGATGGAGGGTGGAGCTTTTAAGTTGGAAGGAACTTGACGACCTCCACCCCTCTCAGAGCGGGTTCACGGCCTTTGGGTGGTATTTTTGCTGAGGTCGCCATTGCAGGGCTGGTCTTCTTCACTGGACGTTTGCTCCTGCACTCTGCCGCTCAATGCCCCTCCTTTCTGCAGTTGAAGCAGGCAGTGGAGCGTGACTTTGAGGTTGACCGTTTCATCGACTCTTGGGGTTCGTCCCTCTCACGGTAGCGTTTGTTTCATCCAAGGTTGATTTCGACTTCTCTAACGAGCAGGAAACACGCTTGCAATCGACGTGGGTCACCTCTAGGGACAGAAGTGTTGTAGATCTCCTCGCTGAGGCCATCTTTGTAGAATCTGATGAGCAGCTCCTCTGGCCATCCCTCCAAGTTGCAGGCCAGGTCACAAAACTCATTTGTGTACTCCACCACCCCTCTGCGGGCTTGCTGGATTGCTTTGATGCGATCTCCAGCCATGAGGTCTGCTAAGCAGTCCTTGAAACGTTGTTGAAGCGCGGTCATGAAACGATCAAAGTTGCCTAACTCTGGGGACCTATTGTTGTGTAGGGCAACCATCCATTTGGCAGCACCGCCCTCCAGAGCCAGGGTAACGGTCCTGATCTTGGCCCCTTCGATCATCAGTTCTGGGCCTTATTCTTGCATGTAGGTTACTAGATGTGTGAGGAAAAATCCCAGCTGTTCCGGGTTGCCATCAAACCTCAACCCCAGGGGAGGAAGTTTGTGGGTCCTCCTTCTGCCTTGGCCATCCCTAGGGGAAAGGGGAGCTGCTCCTGCTGGGGCCCTCAGTGTAGCTCTTGGGGTGGTTCTCGTGGCAGCTTGGCTTTCACACACACACCCCATCAGGAGGAAATTCCAGTTCCTCCCTTTCCTCCGGGGTTTCTAATCAGCAGGGGTCTGTATGTGGGGATCCAAGATGGGACCCTTGAACTTTCATGGCCTGGATAGCTTCAACCGTCATTTGCATAGCTCGCTCCAGCTTTTGTTCAAGGTTTCCTCCCCCTTGGGCCGGCTCTGGGCGGTGGCCCCGGCTCCCCCTGAGCGAGAGCTACTCCCTTAGTGCTCACCTCACAGTGGCTTTTCCTTCCGACTCCCACAGACCATCTGGGTGGCCGTAGTTCCTCCGAGCCAGCAACCCTCTTCATCCATTTGAGCCTGCTTGAGCCTCCTTTACAGGAGTCTGTTTCTTCTCTTTCATCGCTGCTGGCTCCAGACATGGTTAAGCCAGTCCCCACGGTAGAGGGTCATTTCTCTTCAGGATGGCTGATAAGCAGACCTCATTTTATGTAAGGACCTGCTCCAGCATCCCCCTCAGGAAATAGACTTCCGGAAACTCTTTGAGTTGAACAGAATATAAATTTTACTGAGAAGTTGTAGACAGCAGTGAAGCAAAACGAGGTCTGACCATCTCCGGCCCAACGCCCCACATTCCAGGCACACACCCCGCCCCCGTTGCTAGGTCCCATCCAGTCTGGAGCTCTTGGATGGGTTGAATGAAGGTCCTCCTTCAGTTGATTCCCACGGGCAATCAACGCTCGGTGCGTCCTTGAAATTCCACAGTTAGATAGTTCGTAGCAAGAAGAAAGCAACCCCCTCCAGTAAAGGCAGCCTCTCAGCCTGTCACCAGGACAAGCAACCGAACTTGGCTCTGAAGACACAAATGGGAATTTTCATCTTTCTTGTGCAAAAACAGCAAGGCATTTGCACCAAAAATTACAGCTTGGCAAAGCCATCTTTTGTGGATTTTTCCCAGAAAGTTATCAGAGACTGGCTTTTCAGTGGTCAAATCACATCCAACAAACTTCTACTCTTGTGACTGAAGAGACGGGTTGCCATGTTCAGCTATTGCACACTTCCTGGGTATTCATATTTTTTTTAAAATAAAGATGTTTGATTGTCTGCTAAGCGATCATGGGAGTTGAGGCTCCACATCTAAAAACTGCCAGATTGAGAAGCACCATTTTATGGATGTAATGTATCAGCCATGACTTCAGGCTGCTGAGAGGACCTAAGCAGTGGAAAACACCGAGCACTCATTGGCTGCCACTAGAGGTGACAACGCAGGAAAATACTGGGTGCCCATTGGTTACTGGCAGGGTGGGAACGTTGCTTCATTCTTTATCTTGTAGTTGTATAGCATGTAGTCTTGTGTTAACCAACTGACTCTTCAATGCCTACGAACCAAGTATACAACAATGGACATCTGCAAGAGGGAGACCAGGACTTTGGTCTGGGGAAAATTTGCTCCCAGTTCAGTAGCTGGTCCGAGTATCTTCCTAGGATGGTTATTTTTGACAGCAAGTGGAATCTGTAAACCAAGACAACCAAAAGAAAGGCTACAATTCTTAGGGGTGAAGAAAGATGCATGAGAAGAGTGACTGAAAAGGAGAAAGAGAAAGTGGCAGCTTGGGGATTCAACCAACTGAGAACCAATTCCCCAAAAGAGATCAAGTATTACAAGGCGATGACTTGTTGATAGCAAACACTTACCAGGTTCCCCATCATTCGTTCTCCCATCACAGTCAGAGATTGCAGCTCCAGGTCTCCCTTAACCAGAATCACTTTCACTTTTTCTGGTGGTATTCTGTGCGTGAAGGTGCAAAAGGGCTTCCCATTTACCAGAATCTGTCAGAAGGCAAAGCCAAAGGGATCAAGGCTCATTTGGGACCATCCATTTTCTTTAACCGAAAAGCCTGTTTATTCTTGCCAGAAAAACATCCTACCCCAAAGCTGAGCAGGGTGGACCCCGAGGGGAACAAAAATATCAAAATGTGTACATGTAAAAATGAAGAGTCTTTACTTCATCAGTATCTGTTTTCTTCCACTTGGGCCAAATGTTTTCCTTTCAGCTACAGGCTGTTCTCATTTAATGACTGTTTACAATTATGACAGTGATGAAACAGTCTTTCTACGATCAGTTCTGGCATTTACAACCTTCACAGGACTGTAAAGGAAAGAATAGCTGAAGTCTAATATAAACATAGTCAAGGTTTAACTTAGGGACCCCCATCACTTAATGACTATATTGCTGGTGTCTATTGTCACTAAATGAGGACTACCCATACATTACTTAAACTCTATCTGGAAGAAATGAAATTGGTATTAAATGTATTCGTGGTTCGTTCCAGACAAATGGTGAATTTGAGGGGGGAGGAGTGCCAGTCTCAAAGGAGCCCCCGTCGCATGTACCGACCTGGTATTCAGTGTAATTGACAATGAAGAAGACCTCGAAATGCTCGCCCTTTTGGAAGGGCATCTTGTGACGTTCTTGTTTCCCCCAACTTTTATCCCGATATGTGTCGAGTACAATTACGTCGCTTTCAAAGCGAGGGTTGAAATGGAGAGAAATGTTGTCCCACCAATTCTGGCCCCAGGCAAAGTCGACCCTGAATCTGGAAGACAGAAAAAAGAAGAGGAAAATGAAATGGGAGATGCAGGAATCACAGGGTAGATCTCTGCCCCTCCCCCTTCTCCTTTGCTCTGAAGCTAGAATCTGTAGATGTTGCTTTGTTGCTTGAAGAGAAGGAACAGGTTCCTAGCCCTCATGGCTTAGATGAAGTTGAAAGAAGCAGGAAGTGGAATTATCCAAAGAATTAAGAAGGGCTTTAATCTTGCCATACAATTTGGATTAAATAATTTACCCTTAAAACATAACATAGCTATTGTTTTGAATAAGGTACCACTTGCCCTTCCCGTGAGCCTCCAAGGGAACGTTACCCTTTGGGGTGCCTGGGCACTGCGCCTTGCACATATACAGCCATCCCAGGATAGAGTCCACCAGGGACAGGATGATGGTAAGGGAGAGCCTGAAAGACAGAAAGTGATGAACCAAACCAGTGACCTTATTGCAAAACACAACTTTGACTTTCGAACCAGCCAACTACAACTCGTGCCTTGTAGCTGCTTTTGCATGTGGCTTCCAAGTCAAACAAAGATCTCCTGAGAGGGTCTCCATTTATGATTAATCCTCCTCAAAGTGTCAGGAGAAGAGTGTCATGGAAGAAGCACCAGAACTGTTTTAATCAGTGCTTTTTTTGTAAGGAAAATGGTGCCGGAACTCACATCTTGTCAATCTTTTATTAAATAAATTCTATATTTAGTTCTTAACATAAATTTAATTTATTGTATTTAGGGCAAAAAAGGTGTCTTCCGGTGGATTCTATGACAAAAAAAAAGCACTGGTATTAATTCTATGGGTGATTAATGGATTGAGCAAGACTGGCTGGATGCCAGCATCTTATGCGATCTCTCCATGCACTGGAAGAATTTCTAAAAGAGAAGAGAAATGTTGCAAGTGCCAATTGGGTCAGGCTGGTGGGACCAAGAGAGCACCTGCCTTTTCTGGAACTTTTATAGCAGAACCATGTTGGAGCTGTGGGTGGGTGGGGAGGCTTCTGCAACTGTGCACACTGGGTGGGAGGAATTATGTTCAAAAAGGGAAGGGAACCAAATCCTAAACTAATGTGGGAAGTGTTATGGATTGAGAGTTCCGGCTGAGTCATACTACCGTTGGTAAATCCGGAGGAGGCCAGGCACTCCGTCTGTGACCCGGACAAAAAGTGGGAACTTTGGGGGGTTCTTATTGGTTAGGAGCTTAGGCTCCAAACACTATATATTTGGCTATTGCAGAGTCACTTCAGTCTTTTGCAATGTAGCTGTTACCTATTTACTTGTTAATAAACCGTTCTT
>JANHFO010238175.1:0-16516 GCA_032468095.1 Pareas carinatus
TCTCTCTCTCTCTCTCTCTCTCTCACACACACACACACACACACACACACACACACACACACACACACACACACACAGTCACACACTCACTCAGGGGACCTCGGCCCCCTTGTCCAGCCCTGGAAGTGCCATTTGGGACGGAGGGGCTTGGGACAATCCCGCTTGCCGCCCCCTACCCCGTCAGAGGCAAGAGCCAGACGCTGCCCAGAAGGTGCAGGGGCAGGCAAAAGTCTCCCAGCGCATAAGGAATATAAGGCACAGCACGAAAGGCGCACTGCTTTGCCAAACTAGCGGCAGCAGGGACAGCGTGGCGGTGCAAGGACAGTGTTCCAAAGCCGGCCTTCGTGCTGCGCCTTACACTCCTTACGCGCAGGGAGGCTTGTGCCCCCGCACCTTCTGGGCAGCTCCCCCTGCCTCCTAGTACCCCCCTGCCACCCCCCTTGCCTCTCAGCGCCCCCGAAGGCCATCTCACCGCCCCTAGGGGGCAGTACCGCCCACTTTGGGAACCACTGATCTAGATTATTATTTGCTCTTTTCAAGGCCTGGAAAGGAAATTTATTTTTTGTAGCCAGAAATGCTATAAAGTTGCTAATTTGTCTTTATTACTACTATAACTACTACTACAGGTAGCTTTTGACTTAATTATTTGTTTAGTGACCATTCAAAGTTACAACTTCACTGAAAACAATGACTTACGACCATTTTTCACACTCATGACTGTTGCAACGTCCCCATGGTCACGTGATCAAAAATCCACACACTTGTCAACTGACTCACATTTATGGCGGTTGCAAGTGTCCCAGGGATCGCATGATCATGCGATCAGGTGATCCCCTTTTGCAACCTTCCGGTAAGCAAATTCAACAGGGAAGCCGGATCCACATAAACAGCCAGGTCAATAACTTAATAAGTGCAACGATTCACTTAACAACCAGTGGCAAGAAAGGTTGTAAATTGGAACAAAATTCACTTAACAAATGACTCGCTTAGCAATTGGGCTCCATTGTGGTCATAAGCCGAGGGCTACCTGTTGTGATGAGGATGCCCAGATCAGTTCCGCATCCAAGCTCTGAAACCCGAGCCGTGTTTTTCCGAAGGCTGGGATTTCGCGCCTGCCCTCAAATTCCGAACTGATCCTCTTCCATTCAGGAATAGCCATTTATACCCTGCCCTGCCCTTTGCAGCTATTTAGAAAGGACGCCGAAGGATTGTTGGCTTGGTATGTCTCCCTCCTGGCTTGCTTCCCAGTTCTGGGACTGGGCTGTCACATTAAACTGGAATCCCAGCGCAGCATGTTGTGATCCTGAGCACCCCTTGAGTCAAGGCTGTGCCTGCGTCGTGTGTTTTGAGTGTAGGCAGCCGAAGAAAAGGGAGACAAGGCTTCTGCAGGTGGAAAAGGTGAAAATCCTCTACCTTTGCAACTCAAAATTCTTTGTTGCCCTGGACAGCATTGATGCTCGTCCTGTACAAAAATGAAGTCTTCCCTGCATCTCTTAGGGGACAGGAGGCTAAAAGATACGAAGAACGCTTGCAGGAAAATGAGTGTGTCTAGCTTAATGAGAAGAAGGACCAGGGGCGACATGATAGCAGCCTTCCAGTACCGGAGGGGCTGTCACAAAGAAGAGTGAGTCAAGGTATTCTTCAAAGCAACTGAAGACAGGACAAGAAGCAACGGATGGGAACTGATCAAAGAGAGAAGCAAGCTAGAAAGAAGGAGAATTTTCCTGACAGTCAGAACAATTAATCAGTGAAACAGTTTGCCCGCAGAAGTTGTGACTGCTCCAACACTGGAAGTTTTTAAGAAGAGACTTGTCTGGAATAGTACAACTAACTTCCAGAAAGCACTGTCAAATTATCTAGTAGGAATATATCATTATTACCCCTCTCATCTTTCCTATTTCTTATTGCCTATTACCCATTCTCTTATTTGTATGACAATCACTTGCTGTTTACATCTTAAAATATATAATAGTTGTGTCCTTCCGTATCCTAGTTTGACTTGTAGGTGGATTACTAGTATTCTAGGACTGTTCAAATATAGACTGTCCCAAACCTATTTTTTAAAAAAGAATAGCATGGCATGGTGAATGTGTTTTGTGAAGTGTTTTGTCACAGATGTTTTGACATGTGACATGATGAAATGTTTTGTAACATGTTGACTGTACTTTATGATTATGAATGCACCTAATATGTATATGACACAACGCATGTACTTTATGATTATGAATGTTTCTTAGGACTGTAATCACAGGTTGTCAATTATAGCCTGTATATAAGTATAGAGTATGTACACCGGAGACGAATTCCTTGTGTGTCCAGACACACTTGGCCAATAAATTCTAATTCTGAATTGGATGAAAAGCAGTAGGCAAAATAATGCAAGATAGTTTCACTGCCCCAAGCTATATTCTCCTGTTTCTACTTGTTTCTCATCGTTAGGTTTACATTACTGAGAGTTGGGATGTTCCCAGGGTTGATAGTTCAGTAGTTCTCAAGATATTTTAAACTAAAGAGTTACATGAACCTCAGCAATGGGGGATATATACACATCAACTGCTGAATGCCTAATGACAGATGGAATATGAATGGAATGGAATATCAGAGGAAAGAGGTCATCACTGCAGATTGCATTTTTAAAGGAAGGTTTCCAGTGGTGCCAGTTAAGGGGTACATGACAAGATATAGGTAGTCCTTGAGTTCTGACGGGTTGCTTAGCACAACTACTTAGAGCACATGGCCATATGACTCCATTTTAGCTACTCAGCAGCCGGCCTGCATTTATGGCTGTTTGCAGTGTCTTGAGTCAGGTGACTTCATTTTTACAATGTTTTTGCCTAAAACCTGCATTTACCAGTTGATAGTGAACAATTGTTTTTTTGCTTAATGACCACGGCATTTCTTAACAACCACAATGTTTGCTTAAGAATTGCCATAAAAAAGGTCATAAAATCAGATCAGTCACAGGCATGACCCATTTTATGACCATCACGGCTTATGACCCTAATGAGCAGGTTCCATTATGGCCATAAATCGAGAATGATGTTTATTTTTACCCCAGAAATGTTAACTTTTTTAACATTTAAAGATGAGGTAATTAATAGTTGGGTTCTCGGTGTTTTCTGAATTTTCTTCTTCTTGAGAATATCTGAGGGGGCTTCAAAAAAAGTAAAAATGGCAGCCCCAACCATGTCACTGAAGCCTTGCCCTATTGATCCATGTAAAGAAGAGGCAAGGCTCCAATCTTATATTTGTGGCCGCCATCTTGACTTTTTTGACCCCTTGCAGATACCTCTGATGAGAAACAAACTCTAAGAATCTAAGAAGGCCCTGAGGGTGAGAAAAGTCTATATTCCTGCTGTATGGAGTGTTTTATTTTTATTTTTTATATTGTGTATTTTATGTATATCATTGATTTTATTGTAAGCTCCCTAAAGTGACGTAAAAGTGAGATGGGCAGTTATAGCAATCAAATGACTATATAAACAGAAATTCAACCATGAGCTTTACGGCAAGGCCGGCCAGGGACACTCGGGCAAGGCCTACCGCAAGACCAGGAGGTGTGACAACCGACCATCAGACACCCACCAGATGACGATTGTGAGGAACAAAGACACCAAGACAAGGAAGCTGATGGTCACCATAAACATCTGACAAAGGGTCTGCATAATGGAGATCGACACCGGCATGGCAGTCTCCATCATGTCCTGGCAAACCCTTCAAGCAGTGAAACCAAACCTGCACCAGATGGACATCAGGAGGACAGCAACAATACTGAAGGACTACCAGAGCAGCAGCATCCCAGTCCTGGGACACCTTAATATCCTGATGGCTTATAACAGATTCAGCGGGAACTTCTCTATCACAGTCGTCAAGACCAGCCAACCCACCCTGCTCAGCCTAGACTGGTTCAAGGCAATAGGCCCCATGGTGACTGGAATCCATTCAGTCCAACCGTCGGACATCAACAACCTGATTCGTGAATTTCAGGATGTTTTCAACGCTGACCTAGGCAAGTACCAGAGGACCCCTATCTCATTCAACCTAGATACCACCATTAGCCCCATTAGACTTAAGCCGCGGCAAGTCCCATTTGCACTCAAGCTGTGCCTAGATGCGGAACTTGACAAGCTCATTAAAAAGGGCATCTTAAAGCCAATAGACAATGCCAGTTGGGAAACCCCCATCGTTACCCAATTAAGAGCGATGGCTCAATCCGCATCTGCACAGATTATAAGTGCATACACAAAAAGGCATTGCAACAGAGTGCCTACCGGGTTCCAGTAGTCCAGCATCTACTGCATTCTCTGGGGCCAGAAAAAGTTTTTGCAAAACTCTACTTGGCCCAAGCGTATCAGCAGCTCCCTGTAGATGGTGCCAGAGCAGAGGTGCAGACCATAGTGACACACAGGGGCACATTGAAATGTAACTGGCTACAATTTGGAGTCGTGTGGCCCCAGGAGTATTTCAAAGTGTAATGGAGCAACTGTTACAGAAAATCCCCAGGGTTGTCCCTTATTTTGATGACATGCTCATTATCGTCGAGCACGAAAATTAGCTCCATGAGTGCCTGAGGGCTGTGCTGATCTGTTTCCAGGAGGGTGGGGCTCCATTTAAAGAGGGAAAAGTGTAAGATCGGTGTCCCAGAAATAGATATTTGGGGCACCGGATCGATGGCCAGGGCATATACCCAACAACCAGCAAAGTAAAAGTATTCAGAGACGCTCCACCCCCCAAAACCAAGCAGGAGCTCCAGCCCTTCCTGGGACTCCTTAATTTCTATAACAGCTTCCTTAGGGGGAATTCTACTGTGACCAACACACTCCATATTGGCAAAAAACACCCCATGGGAGTAGGGCCAAAGAGACAACAGGGCATTTTGCACAGTCAAGAAACTCCTTTCCGAGGACACATTCCTCATTAGATACAACACCCTCCCAATTGTGCTAATGTGTGATGCCTCCCCATTCGGGGTCGGGGTAGTCCTCAGCCACAGGCTTCCCAGTGGTGAAGAAGCACCCATTGCTTTCTCCTCGTGAACATTGTCCAAGGTCAAAAGGAATGACAGTCAGTTGGACTGAGAGGCATTAGCACTAATAGCCGGAATCAAGTATTTTCACAAGTAGCTGTTTGGCATGCACTTTGAACTGGTCATGGATCACAAACCCCTATTAGGGCTTATTGCCGGAGACCAACCAACACCCCAAGTCCTGTCCCCACAGCTAACAAGGTGGATAATCATCTTGGTAGCCTATTACTACATGCTAAAACACAGACCCGGGGCTGACCTGGGCTATGCGGACGCCCTCAACCACTGCCCGTTGCCAAATAAGGACACCTCAGAACTGGCAAAAGAATCAGTACTACTGATTGGCTGCCAAGACTCAGGACTGGTCACCTCCGCTGAAGTGGCCAAACAAACAACTGCTGACCCAACAATGTGTAAAATACTCTCATGGGTGCAAAGGGGTTGGTCAGAGGGCACCCGGGGTGAGGAGGACCACCTATTTGAAATCAGGAAGACAGAGCTGGCATCCCAAGAAGGGTGCTTGCTCTGGGAGGAGAGGGTGGTTATCCCCGCCGAGCTCTGGAGAAGGGTACTAGAAACAATCCATAAGGGGCACCTCAGAATACTCCAAATGAAGGGGCTAGCCCACAGCTACATCTGGTGGCCTGAAATAGACCAAGACATTCAAGAATGGATTGGGAGATGTCAACAATACCAGCAATCCCGCCCCACACCACCCAAAGCACCCATATGGGAGTGGGAGAGGCTGAGGGACCTTGGTCAAGAGTCCACATTGATCTGGCAAGACCCTTCCAAGGGCACACATTTCTAGTAACTATGGAAGCATACTCCAAATGGCTGGAAGCCTCCACCATGCGATTCACAACATCCCAAGTCGTAATCCAGACCCTCCATGCATTGCTTGCAACACACGATCTCCCCGACACCCTGGTATCTGACAATGACCCCCAATTCACTGGAACTCCATTTGAAGGATTCCTTGCAGGCCTGGAAATTTGTCATGCACTTACTGCCCCCAGGAGCCCCAGTGTGAACAGCCAGGCTGAACGCATGATCCAATCCACGAAGGAAGTCCTGGGAAGTCTAGGGTCAGAAGACTCATAGGAGAGGGTGGATGACTTCTTGGCCTGGCAGTGTATCACACCCTGAATGGCTACTGGCAGGAGCCCGGCAGAATTACTTATGAGCTGCAAACTGAGGTCAGTCTTAGACCACTTCAACCCTTGCTATATCCTCAAAAGGGAGAGGGGTAGCCTCAGCAAAACGAGAACCTTTAAAATAGGGGACCCAGTGTTTGCTAGAAACCTCAATGATGGACCTCTATGGGTAGAAAGGGAAATCACAAAAATAATGGGGCCCAAGTCCTATGTAGTAGGCCTCCAAGATGGCTGCTCATGTAGGTGGCATGTAGACCAATTAAGGGGCCCCAAAGGGATCCCTGACACCACCCTTGATCAAAATAACAATTCCTCCCTCCCCAGGGATGAAGGCGAGTCATATGTGCTGGTGAATTCAGAGAACTCCACCACAACCGCGAGGATCCCCCTTCTGCCAAGGCCGTGCCTGGAGTCATTCAGAAGCTTCCAATGGGAGCTATGGAGCCTTCTATGGGCACACCCTCTCCTTCGGCCACCATCCTGCCAACTGAACCGTGCAGGTCCGGTCGAGTTTTTTAATGTCCCACCTACCTGAGTGACTACATATGCAGAGTGGGCAAAAACCATCTGGGTTGGAAGGGGTGTTGTGTCCTGGGCAGTCTGGAGGAGGGCATTTCCGGCTGCGAGAATGTCCCCCATCGCTGATGGGCAGGCTGCCCGCTTAAAACTGTTTAAAAGGGGGCAGCCTGCCCCACCGCGTAGTCTTCGTGTACTGAACCAACTGTGACTAATAAAGACATCCGGTTGAACTAGCCTCTGCCTCGTTCTTACCAACCTCCAGTCCACGTGGACTTAAAATGATCAAAATTTGGATTTTTAGCAACCAGTATACTTTTATAATGGTTGTAGCATCCTGGAATCATAATTTGTGACCTTCCCAGTCTGCTTCCAAGAAGCAAGGCCAATGCGAGAAGCTGTATTCACTTATTGACCGCAGGATTCATTTAATAACTGCAGCAATTCAGTTAACAACCATGGCAAAAAAGGTTGTAAAATCGACTCATTTAACACCCACCGAGCTTAACAACTGAAATTCTGCCTCCCATTGTGGTCCTACATTGAGGACTACCTGTAATGTATTTCATGCATTTACTGTCCAATCACGTGTGCCATATTTTCCTTCTTCCGTCCTGCTAAAAATTGCAATTTTAATTTGAAAATATCAAGAGTTGAATCAAAGAATTTGGGGGGAAGTGGGCAAAGCTAAGGTAAAATTCTACTCCAGATTGGGAAACGAACAGAAGCCTGGAAGAGACAGGGCCTTTTCGGTGGCCTCGCCTTTTTGTTCAATTTGGGATGCTTCCTATACTAAACAGATAATTCTTTTTTTAAAAAACCATCTGTTTAATTAAAAGGTGAACATAATTTTACTTAACGAAGGATTTGATAGATTTCTGCTCTGGCTGCATTTGCAAACAAACAGCCAAACAAAAACAGGAATTGTAGGAATTGAATACGTGTAGTTTAATGAAAAGAAGGCCTAGGGGTGACATAATAGCAGTGTTCCGATATCTCAGGGGCTGCCCCAAAGAGGAGGGGGTCAACCTATTCCTCCAAAGCCCCTGAAGGCAAGACGAGAAGCAACGGGTGGAAACTAATCAGGGAGAGGAGCAACCTAAAATTTCCTGGCAGTGAAAGCAATCAATCAGTGGAAATACTTACCCCCAGAAGTTGTGGGTGCTGCATTACTGAACGTTTTTAAGAAGAAAGTGGGCAACCATTTGTCTGAAATGGTATTGGGTCTTCTCCTTGAGCAGGGGGTTGGACTAGAAGACCTCCAAGGTCCCTTCCAATTCTGCTATTCTCATGTTCTGTTAAACATCTGTTACAACGTTGGTGCATTTCTGAATTGTTTTGGGCTAATTTGATGTGGGTTTGAATTGTTATATAAACTGCTTTGGGCCCAGCCTCCACCTCCCTATGGAAATGTGGGATACAAATTTTGTAAATGATTTTTTTTTAAGTCTTTCTGTGTCTCTTTTCAAAAGAACAACCAACAAGCTCTAATCAGAGGGATTTACAAATGCAGTGATCAAAGCCCGAAATGCTTCAAAAACACCAGTGAAATTAAATAGGAATGCACATTTAGCGTACATATCAAAAAGAAATAAGGAGGGGGAGGGTGACGAACACTGAGGAAATACCAAGAGATATCTTTTGGCCTATTGTAATTAAAACTTTTTTTTTCACTGTGCATTTAAATGTTTTAATACATCCGAATGGAAATGTACAGAGTAGGAATATGGGAAATTGTTAACGCTATTGCAAACTTTAGATACTACAGCCAGGAAATGAGTTTTCAGCTAATCAAACGAAAGCAAGCACAAGGTACTTCTTTATAAAAACTTTGCATCCATCCCCAAAATCTCCAGACTTCCAGGACCCCATTACATCAGCTATTTTTGAGATCTATTTCTGGCTGTACTATGGGTTATTTGAAACCATGGTGAAATTCATCTTTCTGTGTAATTCTACCAAGCTGTGATGACTCCCCTGGATGCTTCCCCAGATACCTCTTCAAGATGTCAGCTTGGGGGAGGATGAACCAGTTCCTGGCACGTCAGGAGGGGAGTTTGTCAGTGTCTCCAAGCAGCCACCAGAGAGTGATTTAGCTGAAGCACAGTTGCAGCAGGACAGCCCTGAGGCTTCAGAATGGGAATGCATGCAGCTGCAGTCAGTCAGGGATGAGGAAGAGGAACTGCCTTCTGCATCTGATTAAAAAACACATAGGGCAGAGAAAAGGCAAAAGCAGTGAAAGTCATCCAGGTTACTTTTGAGGAAGCAGCCTCATCCTTCTTGATGGGCTCTACCAGAAACTGGCTATTTAGCACAGTAGACAGATGGAAGCAAATACTGGAAAAAAACTATATGTTTCTTAGCTGTGTGTTTCCTGGTTGTTGTGGTTCCTGCCTTGCTTTGGATTGACACTGTTCCTTGACAGTGTGTCTTGGGAACTCTGGACTTTTCTTGCCTTGTAAACTCTCTTGTGTTGTGAAGTTTGTCTGGTGGATTTATTTTGATTGAGAATCTTCCAAGTGCCTTGTGTTCTCATTGGCCATTGCTCTGTGGACCAGCATTGGTTTACTTGTGGCTGAACTCAATTGGGACAGTTCTGGGTTTTTGGTGAAGAGAATTGCTGGGGAATACTAATAAACTCTCCAAACCACAGTTATGTGTTTGTGTGCGGGAGTGAGACAGCACATAAGCTTGTGGGAAGTCCATTCCCTTATTTACAGGAACTTATGCCTTGCTTTGTTTCCCAACTTCTGGAGCTCGGGTCTTTTAAGGAGAAAGATTATCTTGATGGCTTTGCAACACTCTTCCCTAAGAATCACTCACTTTTGCTAATAGCTGGACAAATAAATACAATCCAGGTAGTCCACAACTCACAACAGATTGTTTGGTGGCTATCTGAAGTTACAACTGCACTGAAAAAAGGGACTTAGGACAATTATCACACTTGCAAATAGTGCAACATCTTCATGGTCACGTGTTCAAAATTCAGATGTTTGACAACTTCATCTTTAGGAAGGATGCAGTGGAGTGGCACTATCCTCTTTTGTGACCTTCTGACAACAAAGTCAACGGGGAAGCGGATTCACTTGACAACTATTAGTAGTAAGTGTTTTATTAACTTAAGTGAATCATTGCTCTTGTTAACAGCTGTGACAATGGGGCAAAACTCACGTAACGGTCTTGGTCAGCAACAGAAAGTTTCGGCACAATTGTGGTCCTAAGTCAAGGAGTAGCTACATAAAATGAGGAATTAGATTTTTGTCTCTATGTAAGTGGATGTTTTTTTATTTCTCTTTTGTTAGGGTGGGATTAGGGAATTTTTCTTCCTCCAGATCTTCCCCGATCTCCTGGTTTCTGCATGTCAACAGAAATGAAAGCAATTGTGGATCGCTTAATATGCAGCTTTGCACAAAGAGATTCGAGGCGTAGCTGTGTCCAGATAATCAAGATGCTGATCTCAGGTCTCATGAGCAATTTCACAAATGGTAAAAGGATGGAAGATATAAAAGTAGAGGATGGGATCTGGAACACCCAGGTGATACAGCTCAACCCTCGGCAAGAAGAAGCATCCTTCAGATACAGCACCCTCTGCAGTGGTGTGGGTCAAACTCTGTTGGACTGAAATGATATGTAGGAATGGCCTTGGGAGGCAGAAGGAAGGCTGCAGATTAATCAATAGTCTGATAAATGAAAATTGAGTCCAAAGGAAGAGGGGTAGCAAAAGTGTCTCGGAAGGTTGGGGTATGGAACCTCCGCAACTTTAAGACTGGTGGACTTCAACTCCCAGAATTCCTCAGCCAGCATGACTGGCTGAGGAATTCTGGGAGTTGTAGCCCACCAGTCTTAAAGTTGCCAAATTGGAGACCTCTGTCAGAAGAGGTCCCTCCTTAGTTTTCAGGAGAGCAAAATTGAGGAACGGCAGGGGTACTTTTGGATTTGCAAAATCCCGGTTGTGCCAGATGGTGGGTGCGGTGTTGTGATTGGAGCCCCACCTGTCTTGTACTGCTGCATGCCGCACCCACCAGCTGACAAAATATGACACACATCCCGAGACTCCTACCTTTGAGGAGGTGGATGATGGGACTGATAAAAATGTCTGTTCTTCAAGGGAAGCAGAAAGCAACCAGTGAAACAATTGGGTGTGAACGAGAATGCTAGAATGTCCTTGGAAGAACTACAAATCATGATCAGAGACAAGTCAAAATGGAGAGCATTATTCATTAGTAGTGGAACAGCCCAACTCAGTGCCACCAAACTAATCTTAACAAAGCACTGTTAACTTACTTACTTACTGTCTGTTTTTATATTTGTAAATAACTCAAGACACTGCACATGCCTAATACTCCTTCCTCTTCCTGTTTTCCTCACAACAAGAACCCTGTGGGTTTGGATGGGCTGAGAGTGTCTGGCCCAGAGTCACCCAGCTGACTTCATTGCCTAAGGTGGGACTAGAACTCACAGTCTCCTGGTGATTGGCTCCAAATCCCTCAGCCTGCTTTCATGTCTAAGGCGGGATGAGAACTCACAGTCTCCTGGTTTCTAACCTAGTGCCTTAACTGCCAGCCCAAACTCCTTTATTGGCTCCAGACAGAATCCAATCCAGTGGTATGACCAGGAGTATGGCAGGTTTATCATTTAAGCCATTTTGTTTTGGTTTCTATAAAAGTTTTCTGGTTAGGAATTCCAAGAAGCCAAGCCCTTCCCCCTCCCATCTCTTCCCTTGAACTTGGAAAACTGTACCCAAAAGCATAGCGAGGAAAGCCGAAAGGCCCAGCCGTGAGAACGAAGCACTTGAGAATAACGTACACCTCAATTTTGTCCCCCCCTCTCTCTACACACATTTGTATGTGTGAGCTACTGTGAAAAGAATGACTAGACTTTCTTGACTGGAGCAGAGCAGACCTACATGAAAGAGGAACATAAATGTCAAGCACCTTCCAGTAGGAATTGGATTCCTACAAGTTCCAGGAGTAGAAAATTATCTCCAGAATGATCTACAAGGGATGCAGAATTATCAAAGTCTGATCTGAGCAGGTTTCCAGTGACATTTGCTTCCTCGGAGCCGGGTAAGTGAAGTGTGTGTGTGGGGGAATTAGCTGGAGAATGATGCACACTGACATCTCCTTAGAAAATTATCTTCAGGATCAAATCGTTGTAATGAATGCTGGGCTCGAGAAACCAAGAATCCCACGTGTGTTTCTGTTTAACTTCTTCATTATGGACCCGGGAGGAGAGGGGGAGCACCTGGGAACCCGAGGATCAATGGGGAAGAACGGTTGACTACCGAAGGGATCGGATAGGAAAGGGTACCCCACACAGATGGGGAGGGAGGGAGGCAGGAAATGGAGGAACTGAAACCAGCCTTGGTGATAGCGCATCCAGGAGATCTGGTTGGAGGGAGATGAATCTAGGGGAACAAAGGGGACTTAATTTAAAACATCACTCGATAGGAAGAACATCCATGTCTCTCCTAACTTGGACCAAGATAACATGAACCAGAGGAGGGGGGAGAGGAGGAAGAGGAGGAGGAGGAGGAGAAAGTGGAGGAGAAGAAAGAGGAGGGTGAGAGGAGGAGGAAGAGGGGGAGGAGGAGAGAAGAAAGAGGAGGAAGAGGAGGAAGAGAAGGAGGGGAGGACAAGGAAGAGGAGATGGAAGAAGAGGAGAAGAAAGAAAAGAAGGAGAGGAGGAGGAGAGGAGGAGGAGAAGAGGAATAGGAGAAAGAAGAGGAAGAGGAGGGAGTGGGGGAGGAAGAAGAGGAGGAAGAGGAGGAGGAGGGCATAAATGATGATTTTAAAAAACAATGAATTTCAGGAACTCATTGCCACAATATGTCATTTTCAATGTCCTTAGTTTAATGTCCTTTAGTTTAATGGTCCGAGACCAGTGTTGTGAAAGCTGGCTGGGAGTTGTAGTTCTAACCTAGCTGAGATAGGTTAACCTAATCTAGTGGAAAGAAGGATCAAGGGTGATATGATAACAGTCTTCCAAAATTTGAGGAGCTGCCACAAAGAAGAGGGAGTCAAGCTATTTTCCAAAGCACCGGAAGGCAGGATAAGAAGCAATGGATGGAAGCTAATCAAGGAGAGAAGCAACCTAGAAATAAGGAGAAATTTCTAGAGAGTCAGAACAATGAACCAGTGGAACAGGTTGCCCTCAGAAGTTGTAGACACTCCAACACTGGAGATTTTAAAGAAGAGATTGGACAACTATTTATCTGAAATGGTATAGGGCAGAGGCCTCCAACCTTGGTCCCTTTAAGGCTTGTGGACTTCAACTCCCAGAATTCCTAAGCCAGCAGAGAACCAAGGTTGGAGACCTCTGGTATAGGGTTCCCTGCTTGAGCAGAGGGTTAGACTAGAAGACCTCCAATGCTGTTATTCTGTTATTCATAAAGAATGTCCTATAAACATTGACATGAAAAACCATTGTGACCTCACCGGTCCTTGTATTACAGAAATCAAAGCGGGGCAGAATTTGGGAACAAATTTGTATTTGTGTTTTTTTTAAAAAAAAATCCAGTTGATGGTACCCAGCTTCAGACAACTCTGAAAAAGAGGGTCCCTGTTTGACAGAACGTGCTAAGAAAAGCCCTCGAAAATGACCAAACAAATAGAAATATTGGATTATGCGAATTTGTATGAGTTTCCCCAAAACCCAGGTCCCTCTTGAAAACTTCTGGAGGCACAGAACACGCCATCAGCAAACGCAATCCTTTATTTGTGGGTGATAAGCAATTACCATCTGCTAATGCCTCTAATCAGCTGAAGTTAAGGACATACACGGAAAAATTAGCATCCTTTCGTGGCTAAGTCATGATCTCATCTGCTGAGATTTCCCTTAAGGGCTGCTGTGAAAATAAAATAGGCCAAACCAAGCACAACATTCCAAACGATGTGCCCCATCATCCACCAATATCTGGTGGAACTAAGTAGCCAGAATCCTATTGGAATAATAAATGTAACCTTAATATCCATCCCCAATATATTTTTCCTACCGGACTTATTTCTTGTATAGTGAACAGGACGATTAGGACATTCTGAGTCTCGAGTCAAACCCTGGTGGCCATAATTTTTATTTCATTTATTTTTATATCTGTGCCTTTATTATTTTATAAACCACTAGCGTTTTGTACCCGTGCTATGCTACGGGAGAGTGTTTTTTCGGCCTCCGCGGAGCTCAGGGATGCCTCAAAGCAGCCCAGGTGCCCGTTCCATAGGCCTCCCGACGCTCTGCGGAGACCGAAAAACTGATCGATGGGCCTGGGGGAAGCTTCTCCTGAAGCCCACAGGCCTCTCTGGAGGAGTCTCCCAGGCCCGTCGATCATTTTTCAGCCTCTGCGGAGCTTCGGGAGGCCTATGGAATAGGCGCCTGGGCCGCTTAGAGGCATCCCCGAGCTCTGTGGAAGCTGAGAAATCAATTGACGGGCCTGGGGGATGGCTCCAGAGAGCCTGCGGCCCTCATTGGAAGCTTGCCCCAGGCCCGGGGATAGAGTTTTCGCGGAGAGGGAGAGTGGGGCCCCAGTTACCTACAATGCTGCTCCTTGCCTGGCTGCTCCCGGCTCCGCCATGACTGTGGGTGCAACTGACTTCGCCTTTGAATGGTGGATGGCCCTTCCCACTGCGTCCTCCGATTGGCCCAGCACAGGTTGGCTCCTCCCCTTTGAATAAAACCTAAATAACTCCCAAAATTAGAAATTTTAGCGAGTAATAATAGTTGCATTTTGATCCAGGATTGGAATCCAGGGTATGTAGGAATTTTCAGTACTGTAGCTTCTATGGTTTCTGAGAAATAGCGGCGAGTCAGACATCCGTGAGTGGGAAATGAGTGGGATTTTCACAAATATATATATAATTGGATAAAAGACAATATTCTGCACTTATTGAGGTATCAGTTGAAATCTCTTTCTTGTGAGAAATGAACTCTCAAACCTTTCTGACCTTCCATCAATCTTTTGCAGGGATGTCTCATATCTGCAGATTTCTCTGGTTTCTTAGTTAACAAAACAGAAAGGAATCAAATCAAATAGATTATTAATGGATTAGTCTTGCGAATTTATAAGTAAAATAAAAAATAAAATACATAATCTGGTTCCAGGATAAAATAGTTGGAAGATAATACAATGATAATATACATATAACACAAGAAATCAGCAATCAGATAAGTGAATTTCCCTGAAAGGGTAATTTGTTTGACGTTTTGGGTTAATGGTTCTTGAACATTACAGAAAAAATTCTTATAATATTTAAATAAAATATTCAGATCTACATAGAAATGTTATATTAATAAGAATCCTGAAAAATCTAGTTATTTAATGGCAAATTTTATTTAGAGATTCTCTCTTAAACATTTGTCAGAAGGCTTATTTTTTTAAATATGCAATAAAATAACCAGCACATGGTAATGTAGATATCCAGAAGTATGTGAGTCCAGTATATAATGCAATATATGTATCTCAGCAACTTTTTTTCTTTGAATATAATCCACAATTTGTTTTTACATATTTTCTAGATATTTTCCATATCAAGGAAATTGGACTAACGAACTAAAAAAAAAAAGTTTCCTCCAGGCAATGCAATAGAAGCTTAAATTTCACTTCAATTTCTCATTTATATTCAGGTGCCTTAAAATAAAGGAGGGCAACTAAAAAAAATTATGATCAAAGGGAAGAAGCAACTATTGTATTTAACTAACTTTGTAAAAAAAAAGTGGCAGGGAAGAAAACTAACATTAAAATTTGGAGTTGGGCTTGTCAGAAAATATTTTAAAATCTGAAGGTGTAATGAAGGACACAATTTGAAGTTTTAGAATTATCACTATGATTTTTATATTTATTAAGAATTCGTTAATCATCTACCAATTCCCTGCCTTATTACCACAGCTAATCTCTTAATGGTCACTTTATTTCATCTGATAACAAGACACTCAAGGGATCCACACTGGGCAAAAATAAATGAAATTTCAGTCTTTGAGTTCTACTTCCACATATCCCATTGTTTCTTCATGACCTGACTGTTTATAGAATTATTTGTGAGTTTTTGCCCTTGACTCGAGGAAAACTATTTTTTGGCTATAGTTTCATACTGTGAGTTTTGAGGCAGAAACTAACAAACCAAAACAGCTAGACACAAGGACAGTTTCTTCCCCCATGCCATCAACCTGCTATGAACTAACTATAACACGGTTAAAATACCTAGTAAAAATATATCATTATTTCCCTTTTCATCTTTCCTACTTACTTACTATCTATTACCTATTTTCTTATTTGTATGATAATAACATGTTGCTTACATCTTAAAATATATAATAGTTATGTTCTTTAGTATCCTAGCTGACTTGTAGAGTGATTACTAGTATTCTATGACTGTTCAATATAGACTGTCCCAAATCTATAAAAAAAATTGTAGGGCATGATGAATGTGTTTTGTGACATGGTTTTCCACTGATGTTTTGATATGTGACACGATGACATGACTTTATAACATGATGACATGACTTTATAACATGATGACATGATGAATATACTTATGATTATAAATGCACTTAATGCATACACGACATCATGAATGTACTTTATGATAATGAATGCATTATAGGATTGTAACCATTGTTTGTCAATTATAGCCTTATGATTGTAACCACAGTTTGTCAATTGTAGCCAGTATGTAAGTATTGAGCAATTACATAGGAGAAAAATTTCTTGTGTCTTCAGACACAATTGGCCAACAAATTCTCTTCTCTTTTCTTCTCTTTTCTTTTCTTCTCTTCTTTTCTCTTCTCTCCTCTCCTCTCCTCTCCTCTCCTCTCCTCTCCTCTCCTC
>JANHFO010244792.1:0-16437 GCA_032468095.1 Pareas carinatus
ATTTTTCTATTTTAATCTGGTTTTTAAATTGGTTTTATATTGTGAGTCTAAAATAGCCATTGTAATTATAGTATTTTAAAATTTTTCTTAATGTGCTGTGTTAAATTGTCTTAATTGTTTTTATATGGCTGTGCACCGCCCTGGGTCCCTTCGGGGAGAAGGACGGTATAAAAATGTAAATAAATTACAAAAAAATTTTTTATCAGAAGCCGGTTCAACAGAATAACAGAGTTGGAAGGGACCTTGGAGGTCTTCTAGTCTAACCTCTTCAAGCAGGAGACCCATTGCCATTGAGTTGAGAAGCAGGCAAATGACAATCTCGTTACTGTGGGATGTTGCAACAGTTGTAAACACCTGCTGGCTGCAAAACGCCCATATTTTGATCATGTTGACCACAGAGACTCCATGATGTTCGTAAATGCGAGGACTGGTCATAAAATTACTTTTTAAAATCATTCATCACAACTTAGAACCGTTGCTAAATATGGCAGTTGTTTTGTGAGTTCTACCTGTAATGAACCATGAGGACGGGGTCCGATTGTTGTGAGAACTAGAACCCTCAGAGATGGTCCAGTAGGAGCCACTTCAATAGCCGAAAGTTGAATTTGTTCTATTGCTGAATCAGGTGGCTAAGTTCAACTTCCATTTCATTTTTATTCAGATCCACTTCATCCACATATACCAAAGGAAGATTCTGGGCAACTTACCTAGGCAAAGGTATTCCAAGGGCATGGCTATCATGGTCTGCATCTCAAAATTCAAAGTGAGACTCCCTTCCTAATTGATAGTGGGGGTAAAGACATACTTGAATTAATGTCAAATCCTACCAGCAACAACTAGGGATTACAGGAGAAAAGACAAGGAACAATTCTGCCTGAACTCAGATGTTATTGAATAACATAGAATAGCAGAGTTGGAAGGGACCTTAGAGGTCATCTAGTCCAACCCCCTGCTTGAGCAGGAGTCCCTATACTATTTCAGAGAAATGGCTGTCCAGTCTCTTCTTGAAAGCCTCCAGTGATGGAGCACCCACAACTTCTGAAGGCAAGCCATTCAATTGGTTGATTGCTCTCACTGTTAGGAAATTTCTCCTTAGTTCTAGGTTGCTTCTCTCCTTGGTTGGTTTCCATCCATCGTTCCTTGTCTTGCCTTCTGCTGCATTGGAAAATAGTTTGATCCCCTTGTCTTTGTAAGAGACCCTTACATGTTGGAACACGGCTATCATGTCTCCCCTAGTCCTTCTTTTTACTAAACTAGACATACCCAATTCCTGTAACCGTTCTTCATATGTTTTTGCCTCCAGCCCTCTAATCATCCTTGTTGCTCTTCTCCGTACTCTTTTTTATATATATTGTGGCTCCAGAACTGGATGCAGTATACCAAGTGTGGTCTAACTAAAGTTGTGTAAAGCGGTACTAAAACTTCGCATGATCTTGATTCTATCCCTCTATTAATGCAGCCCAGGACCACTGCTGTCACACACAGTTGGCTCATATTTAAGTGATTGTTCACCAGGACTCCAAGATCGTTCTCATAGTTTTGAATTGAATTGAAACTTTGAGGAACTGAGCTATTTATCACAATTTTTCTGTTGGCGTTAGTGTTCTCTTTTAAGGAAAAAAACATGTCCTCTAAGCCATCTACGGTTTTGGGATCCTCCTGGACTCACAAGTACTGCTGGTTGTATACTTGTACTGAGAAGTTATTGTTCAATATTTGTGACCCCATCTGGTGATATGTTGTATTGGATCCCAAGAATAGTTAATGATGATAAGCATTAACCAACAAATGAAAGGAAAATAAATATGCAGTGAATCTGTGAAAGGAAGAGGAAAGATGCAGTACAGCTGAACTAGAATGAGTAGTTACATTTGCATACCTCAGCAGCATGTTTATTAAAGGTGGGGAAATGGTTAAAAAAAATTAAGACAGGTATATGGTGGAGGAAAGGGAGTATATCATTTGGTCTGTACAAAAAATGAATGCTTCTCAAAAAAACAGACATGACTGTGTATAAGATCATTCTTCTGTCCACTTGTCATAAGGAAGTGAGAATTGAATATATTTTAGAGAAATGTAAAAGCAGACTGAATGAGAGGAAATAGGCTACTTAAATACTGCATGTGTATTAAAATGAAGGAATAAATTCATAAATTAATGGGTGTTGATTAAATACAAAAGAGAATGAAGATGTATATTGAGATGACTAGACCACTATTAATTATTTTTGAAGAATCCTAGAGAATTAGGGAAGTGCCAGGAAAACAAAGGAGATTCTTCTCTTCAAAAAAGAGAAAAAGACAAATCCCAGTAATTATTGACTAGTGGCCTAAAATAAGTAGCTGAAAATATAGGATGGAGATAATAAATCAGGGCATTTATAAGCATCTCAAAGACAATGCTGTGATTTTTGAGAGTTGGCTGCTTTGTCAAAAATAGGTCAGGTGAGACAAATCTTGTCTGCTTTGACAAGGTAACCACTTTAGTGAACAAGGAAAATGCTGCCTCAATTTCTGTAAATCTTTTGACAAGGTTCCACATGACATTTTCATTGCCAAGCTGTTAAAATGTGGCTTTGATGGCATTACAGTATGGTGAGTCTGCAATTGGATCATTTGGAAAGCCATTATTGGCTTTTTATCAGGTTGGACAACAGTAATCAGTGGGGGCTAATAAACCTGGATCCAGTAGTATCCTCATTAATGACATGGATTACTGCTGGATTACTTATCAAGTTTGCCAATGATGCAAAATTTGAAGATCTGGATAATAATCAGGAAGGTAAAATAAGATTGCAGTCTAATCTGGATGGCTTGGCAGACCAAGATAAGAGGAACAAGATGTCCTTCGAAAGGGAGAAATGCAAGGTATTACATTTAGGGAGGAATAATAATGAACATATACATAGATGGAAAATTAATGACTTGGAAGCATTCAGAGAAAGACATGGTTGGTCGTTGGCCACAAGTTGAACATAAGCCAGCAATGTGAGCAGCTGCTAGAATCACTAACACAGTTCAGCGATGCATCAGAAGCAGCTTTCTATAATTATGGCCATCTCACTCCCTGATGGTTACTGACAGCTTGGAACAGGATTAGGACAGTGATCGCCAACCTTTTGGACCTCAGGGACCACTAAATTCAAAATTTTAAATCACTAATATGATTTTTTAAATATATATATATACATTAAAATAATGTAAAATAATGACCGAAGAACTTCCATTTTATTAATATAAAAGGCACCTATTTAATATAGCAAAATTTAAAAAGCTCATTTAATTATAACAAAACAAAAGCTTGTTTAATCATAACAAATTCTTTAAAGGTTTATTTATAGCAAAATTATTAAAGTTAGTTTAATTATTACAAAATAATTGAGGTTTTTTTAAAATATTACATATTTTAGTGTGATATTTGTTCCTGCTTGACAGAGAGACAGAGACAGAGACAAAGACACACAGAGCAAAAGAGAGACAGAAAGAGCGAAAGAGACAGACATACACACACAGATAGAATGAGAGACACGCACAGAGAGAGAGAGAGAGAGAGAGAGAATCATGCACACACACACACACACACACACACACACACACACACACACAGAGAGAAGAACCATACAACTATACAAAATTCAAATTATTTCCAGATTTTCCTGCGAACCACCAAAAGTTCTCGCGGCCTACTGGTGGGCCCTGGCCCACAGGTTGGCGACCACTGGATTAGGAGATAATCACAAAGATCATATCGGGATTCTGAGGATACGTCCTGTGAGGACAGACTAAAATAAGTTGGGGATTGCTCAGTTTGGAGAAAAGAACTCAGAGTACAAACATTGTATCAAAGGATGCTATAGGGAATGTGTTTAGGAGCTATTTTTCATTGACATAGAAACTAGAACCAGAATTAATGGTTATAAGTTGCAGCTTGTTTGTTGTTGTTCACTTGATATGTCATGTCCATCTATTCGTGATCTCATGGACCATAGAATACTAGGCCCCCCTCTACTCCACTGTCTCCTGGATTTTGCTCAAATTCATGCCCATTGCATCGATGACACTATCAAGTTGCAAGCTGCCTAGATTTCGTTTAAATACAAGGAAAAACTTCCTAATGGTAAGATCTGTACAATAGTGAAACAAACAAACCTGTCTATGAAGGCTGTAGGTTCTCCAACTTTGCAATATTTGGGGGGAGCGCAGAGGGGAGATTAGGTAGCTGCCTATTGAAAATGCTTTGCTCTTCCTACATGTTGTAGAACGTTGGATTAGTGGTTGGCTCCTTCCGTGTCCACTGTTCTGTTTTTGTGATTCTCAGGTTTTGTTGTAGAAAAATTAAAACATTTCAAAACAAACATTTCAAGGAAGTGTAACAGTGTTGAAAGGAATGGAGAGACAAAGTGTCATGCTTGGTTAGAACAGATGATGATATCTTTAAAAAAGAGAGAGACATGAGACATTTAAAGTACAGAAAGCAGGCTATGGATCGATACATGTGATGGAAGCAAGGATCTTTTGATGGTTAAGAACCTGTGGAAATGTCCACTGAATGAGTTTAACTCATTCCACGGTTGAGTTTAACTATGTTTCATTTACTTGTTTTTAATCTCATGCTTTTGATGTATTTGGCTTCTTATTTTGTATTCCTCTTCTACCCTATACATTATTTTCCTTACCCTGAAAGGATGTAGTGTGCTCTCTAGCTCCCTCCCTCTCCCCAATCTCTCCCTCCTCTTGCCCCCCCTCTCCCTCCCTCCCTCATAAAGTACTAATTCAGAGAAGGTAGCTGATATGGCAAATGGTATTGTTTTGCCATGAATGGTTAGCTTCAACCGAGCGTTTTCTTTACCTTTATGTTTTGTCTTAAAATAATTGGATTGGTGGTAAAATGAAGAATATGTCCTTCACGTCGTAGGGCAATTTGGATGA
Organism: Pareas carinatus; assembly: GCA_032468095.1. Classification (NCBI taxonomy): domain Eukaryota; kingdom Metazoa; phylum Chordata; class Lepidosauria; order Squamata; family Pareidae; genus Pareas; species Pareas carinatus. Next base: position 4,929 of record JANHFO010244792.1, read on the forward strand.
CAGAAAAATCATCTTAAAAGATTAATGCTGGTAAAACTCTGAAATATCTTGTTCTTGATGCCATTTCCCAGCAGACATTCTTCTCTCCTTTCTGAGTGAATAACTTATTTGAAATATTATTACATGAATTTATTGTTGAGTGTGATGCTGTCAAACCACAAAACTGCAAGTGAATGGCTCCAAATTGTAGAATTGTGACTGTTTTGCAAATTGAGTCCAACATCCTGCTCATTACATGAATGCAAATACAAGCAGCTTTGAAAACTGGCTTGGATACATTAAGGAAAGAGGAAAACTGTGCTTTTCTGGTTTATAATACAGAGGAGTTAATAAACTTAAAGTGGAAAGATACGAATGCCTGCCAGCATATTGGTTGAGGAGCTGGGTGACCATCAAAGGTCATGCAGTAAACAGAATTACTAACAGCAAAGTGTTGATCTATGTAATGTTTTATTTACAGAATGGAATTAGTAGATTTCCCGCACACACAAACACACCAAGCCAAATAGCTGAACAATTGACCTTTGAGCATATCTACATTAATTCATAACTTATCCTTGATGTTTGCCATTTCTTTGCAAAATAGTTTATTCATCCTTGTTGTGTGTTTCTGACTGTTACAATCTCCCAGATAATAAATTTTCATTTCTATGATGTCAGATCCTGATGGGGGGGAAGCCTGGAAGCAAGTGTCTGACCTGTGATTTTAAAACAAAATTAACCTTATTGCTATCTTATTTTGAGGCAAGGCTGCAGGCAGATTATTTGCTGTTTTGTTCATGGTTGTCTAGTAATTCAATTTGTCTCACTAGAATTTCTTTCTGAGTAGATTTGCAAACTATACTACTATATTTTGTTAACTTGACTGTATTTTACCATAAAAAGAGGAAGAAGTACTTGTCTAATTTTTTCTTCTTCTTTCAGTACTACATGTCTATAGAGATTCTCAGTCATCCAGGTCATGGTTGTCCCAAAGGTGCTTTTTCAAAAGGCAACCGAGCTTTCTTTTGTTTTGCTTGAAGATGTTTCAGTTCTTCAGAACTGAAGAAGCTTCTTGGATGAGAAGCAAAATGTCTTCAAGCAAAAACAAAGAAAATCCAGTTGACTTTTGAAAAAGCAACTCTGGGATTTCAGTATTACAGTTTATTTTGTCCCCTAGCAGGAAATGAGGTGACACTCAAGTAACAAGTGACTTCTGAAGGGCTTCTTGATTCAGGGAAGGGTGCAACTGGTACAGCAGTTGGAGTTGTGTAAATGCTACCATAAAGACCCCTAAATTCCACACCAGTCTCAAATGGGGAAGAGCTATTCTATTTAAGGTTAAAAGTGGAATATTCTCACACCCAGGCAGCTCCAATAGCTCATAGCCAGTCAATCTTGGTAAGAGTCAGTTCTTCTCCAGTTCTTCTTCTTCTTCTTGAGGACCTGCAGATCCTCAAGACATGGGGAAGTATAAAGTTATCTCCCCACATTTTAAAGAAGAAAAAGTCTTGCCATCTTAGATAATTGTACTTTGGAACTAATCTGTGTTTGTAAAATGCCTGTTCTCCTAAAACATTAGTCACCAGACTTGAACTTGCTTCGCCAAGCAAAATGAAGTACAAATACACATAACTGTAACTGTATACAGAAACAGGCATATTTGCAAAATGAAGTTCCCAACCAATAATTATTTAGGAGATTTAAAAAGTTCAATAAAATTAAAGCTTGAAAGAGAGAGAGAAATCACTCCCACTGAATTTTGCCTAAAAAGGTTGTATCAAATGCCTCTCAACTTCATTTGGTTGAGTATTTAAGCAGTCTCACCAAGATTTATTGGATACAGCGGCATTTGTACAGTATAAACTAGAAACTGCCAACACTATCATAAACTGGGCAATGCCAGCCTCTGAAGATAAGGGGATAAAAAGATCCATATCAAAGTTAACTCTATAGGCAGTCCGTGACCTACAGCCGTTCATTTAGCAATCATTTGAAGTTGCAGTGGCACTGAAAACAGTCAATTACTACTGGTCCTCAAACTTACAACCATCACAGCCTTCCCTGGGTCACATGATCAAAATTCCAGTGCTTAGCAACCAGCATGTATTTACCACGGTTCCTGGGGTGAAGTCATGTGTTTACCTTTTGCAATCTTCTGACAGGCAAAGTCAATTGGCAACGCTGGATTCATTTAACAACCACGTTTAACAACTGCAGTGATTCTTAGTTTATGCTCACAGCCAGAAGCATGTATTTCAGCAGGTTGTAACATTTCTTGTTGATATATTCAGGAACTGAAACTATCTAAAATATCTTTTCATTTCTAATTTAATTGCCAGAATTCTCTGAATGATATAACTTTGGATATTTTCTCGTATTTTTGAAGTATTTTTTTACAGGTGCACCACATGTGATAGAATGTTCCTTATGATTCACTGAATTTCCAACATTTGTTAGTCTATGATTTACTGTATCTATCTGAGAAATTTAGAGTTGTGTAAGGTCTATTTTGTATCAGTTTTCTTTTAGATCCGGGGTCTCCAACCTTGGCCTCTTTAAGATTTGTGGATTTCAACTCCTAGAATTGGCTGGCTGAGGAATTCTGGAAGTTGAAGTTCACAAATCTTAAAGTGGCCACAGTTGGAGACCCCTATTTTAGATTATAAATTGCAGCAGATTTTAGGAATTTGGTCCATAATTCTTTCCATTTTCATATCCATTTTATTATATACTTCTTCATTTGTCCAGTTTCCATGTCATATCTGGGTAGAAATGTATATATACCCCCAAGCAGATGGTGTTGATTTGGCATGAGCATTTCAAAAGCTGTCATTTTTCTTAGTATCATTCCCTCATCCTTAAGATCAGATTTTTTTTAGTAAGTACATTAACTATTGTATATTCCAGCCTTTCACTAAGTAATTCTTGCTGTTAATATGTTTATGAAGACTGAGTCAACTATGTCAGCATATGTAATATGTAAAAACTATCGTTTTTCTCCTACATGGAAAGCATATGAAGGAGAGGCTAATGGGGAAATTGTTGAGTTTATTATTTTTTTATGGAATGCCATGATTTTATCAAACTTTGTCTGATAATGCAACCTTTTAGATTTTTGTCCTCTATGAAGCACATTGGTTAGGCCAGCTCCTTCCAATATTGACATTCTGCTATTTGGGCATTTTAGTTTTTTTGTTCTAATTTATTTTACTGCTTTTTAAAATAATGAGGCCCAAAACAGAAAAAAACTCACAAAAATAAAAATACATACATTCATTTAATAGTTAGCCAGTGGAACAGCTTGCCTTCAGAGGTTGTAGGTGCTTCATCACTGGAGGTTTTAAGACAGCCACCTGTCTGACATGGCATAGGGCAGTGATGGCAAACCTATGACGCGTGCCACATTGGACACACAGAGCCTTCTCTGCTGGCATGCGAACCAAGTCTACCCAGCATTGCCCCAGAGTTGAGCATGCTCAAAATAGTAGCAGCACCAGGCAATGATGTCACGGGGCCATGTGAATGCTCAGAAAGAGAGTAGCGGTGCCAGGTGATGATGTCACAAGCCGCGACTTATTAGTCACAACTCATTCGGGCACTCAGTGTCTAAATGGTTAGCCATCACTGGCATAGGATCTCCTGCTTGAGAAAGGGGTTGAATTAGAAGACCTCCAAGGTCCCTTCCATCTCTATTCTGATCGACATTGTCAAATAAAAAAACTAGGTGCTTTTAAAAAATGGGTGGGGGAAACCAAAGAAAAAAGCTATAAATCATTTTAGCAGTAGTTACAATATAATATATAGTTATTTAATTCAATCATCATTCAAATACGTATATATTTCAAATATACTTACCCAATCAGCATTTTTAACCTACTGTATTTTGTATAATGAGGCCCATATTTCATTATATTTGCCTCCAAAGAAAGGCTCCACTTATAGGCAATCTGCTCATAGGCAGCTAATCCAAGCAGGTCCTCAATTCACTGAGTCAAAGCGGTCATAGATTTATCTTTTCAATACTGCAGTATCAGCCTTTGAGCCCTAATAAAGGCCAAGGGAATCCATTTACATTGTCTGGTTGTCAGATTCCAAGTACTAAGTATATATTGTAGTTCAAAGGAATGTTACCGTCTGAAAATTCACCTATTGTCGCACAATTATATTTAAATAATCCAGTACTTTCTTCTAAAACTTAGTAAGCGTAAAACATTGTAAAATATATATGTTTTAAAAAAGCATTATCATTATATCTCCAACAAAATGTTTCTGACATTACCTTTCTATGCAAACGTAATGGGAATCCAATAAATTCTAAATACTAGTTTTTGCTGTATAAGTCATCATTTGTAGTCGTAATTTCAGGTTCACTGACATTCTTGCTACAGATGTTAAAACAGTCTCCCATTGTCTAGGCAACAGAGGAGCCTCTAATTCTCTATTCCCCTCATTTCTTAGCATCCGCATATCAAATTGATATGTTGATAACAAACATCTAATAGTTTTTCAGCTTTAAAAGATTTAACAACTTATTTAATACTTGAGGTATCTTAGAAGCTGAAAATACTGTTGGTTCAAACAATATTGTTACGTAAGTAAATATTGCTATTGGGTTATACTTAGTAGATGATAATTCTGTCTGAATAAATTTTTTGGTTGAAAATTCATCTTCATCCTCTATCGCATGCTGTAGCCAAGATCCCTGCTTCCTTTCTCTTTTTTTTCCATATCACTTTTTTTCTCAGTTTTTAAAAGTTGGGATTCCCCATAAAGTCAATTTAGCATGGAAATTTTTTTTATTAGACATTACATTTAATAATTTTCTAATGGATGCAATTATTTTTAGATATCTACATCATGTGTACACTGCCCACAGCTCCTCACTGAGGGAGATGGGTGGTCTAGAAATATTAAAAAATAAAATAAAATTGTATATTCTAAAGTTACCCAACTCAGAAAATTAACACCAATTAATTTTATTTAATACTTGGCAGAAGGTAAACTTGATGATGTAACTCAAGATTTGGGAAACCAAACCTTCCTTTTTAATTGATAATTGTATTTTCTGCAAGGATATTCTCAGAATTGAAGAACCCCATAGAAATGTTCTAAATAAAGAATTTATATTCTGAAAATATTTTCCAGATAAATTGGAATATAAATTCATCTGGGAATTATATTTATTTTGAAAATGTTCACCTTTCCCTGAAGAGTAAGTATTGATGCCTCCCATCTATCAATAACTGAAGAAATCAAGGTACTAAAGGAGTTATATCCTTTGATGTAGACATACCTAGATATTTAATGGATTCAGTACAATTATGGAATTGATATTTTGTAAATGGATAGGTATTTTTTCATATTAGGCATCAGCTCTGATGTGGAATAGTTAATGGAGTATCCTGCTATTTTATTAAAAACTTCTATCTTTTACATCAACATGCAGCTAATAGTATGACATTTGGAAATCAACGAAAGAATGTCACCTCAGTATGCTAATTATCATCCAATCTTGTTGATTAGTGTTAATACAAAGATTTTAACAGCAGTATTAGCCGATAGATTACTGCAGATGATATTGTTTGTTATTAAGAATGATCAAGCAGGGTTTATAAAAACTAAGACATCACAGACAACAGTAGGTTACTTGTAAATCTAATAGACTTGAATAAAAATAAATATCAATTTGTAATTTTATCATTAGACGCTGAAAAAGCCTTTGACGGAATACATAAATAGTGCGTGTTTGCCATACTAAATAGATTTGGATTTCCTTTGGAGTTCATAAAATGGATTATATGAGTTTTAAAGTGAAGATTAATAGCATGTTTTCTTCCACTATTTAAAGGAACTAGATAAGGATGTCAAATTTCATCCTTGTTTTTTTTCCTATCTTCAATTTTCAGTAATATAGGGAGATCTATATAGTAGTGCAAAGCTCAATTGAATACAAATCAGTTTTATTTGCAAATGGTATTCTTTTCTTTATTTCGAAATCTCATACTACTAGCCTAGTGTTGATGCAAAAGAATTTCATCTGTTTTGTTTACCATGACAGGAAGTTTACTTTATGATATCAATTTAATATTTGACGCCACCTCCGTTTCTTGCAAGTCTTTTTATTTAACTCTGAATCTCTTCTGGCTCTATATAAATTTACCGATAATATCTTGTCATTTCTGTTAAGGTTTTTTTTCCTTTCCTGAAATTAGATTTGCGTCATTTGAAAGAAGTAATTTATCTTTGGTAAAACATTCATTTTGATCATTTCAATTGATTCTAACCAAGATGACTGTAAATTTCTCTAACTGTTGAGATCTCTTTTGATGTCTTGCCATAATTTAGTATAGTTATTGTGGTGTTTTTTTGCTTTTTACCTGTCAAATACAAACCACAATAGTGGGTTATTTGACAGCAGTGTAAGAAAAAATGTGCCAGAACTATGTTCTGGTACGTTCTATGACAAAAAAAAACTCTGTGTGTGTGTGTGTGTGTGTGTATGTGTGTACACACACACACACACATATTTCATACACACAAAATCTCAAAACAGCACATATGATAGCAAATTACTATTATGAAGAGCAAAGAGAACATCGCAATTCTTCCACTGTTTGAGGTACTGCAGCAAGAAAAGGGGGGATTTTCCTCAATCGCAACTCGTATAGTAAAACCTGCAAGCCACTTGATTTAAACCTGGTCTCCCCTTCTGCTTCTGCTTGACAGCGCTCATTCTCCTTTGGCAAATTGCTCCTCCGGCTGTTCTTCTTCATTGGATGAGGAATTGCTTCAAGGAGGTGTTTTTGTGAGTGACAGCCGGCTGGAGCAATGATACGCTGTGCTAATCAAAGAATAGATCAATCAACTCATAGATCCTTCGAAGGATCCAGCCACTGCCTGCATCACTGCAACGAAAAGCAAACTGTCCCTGAGTTGTTGCTTTTGACTGCATTTGCACGAGGATTTTTGAAACTCGGAAAATCCATCGAAAAGAGGTGTCAGAACGCTGTCATCTTTAATTATTATGATGTTATCTGTATAACATTAAGTTAGATTCCTCTCCACCGATTTTAAGATCTGTTAAGACCTCAGACCTTTTCTGTCAATATTTCTAGAACAATGATAAATATTAAGGGAGAGTATGCACGCCCTTATCTTGTGTCTTTGCTATTTTGAAAGTCTGCAGAGGGTGTTCCATTAGCCATAATCTTTGCTGTTTGCTATTGATGCAGGCAGATTTTTTTTATTGATTTTATCACAGGAATGTTTATTTAATATTCTTCTTGGTAAAACCTTAGCATTTAATTTCTTCTATTTGTATCCAGCTCTCTCTCTCCTACAGAGGGAGGGAGGGAAGGAGGGAGGGAGAGAATGTGTAGTCCTAAATCAAGAACTGTTCGACGTTTATAACTATTCAAACTTCCTTGAGATTATTACTTTCATCAGCTCCTAAAGAAGAGATGTAACAGGCTTTGGCTTAAGATCTTGCTACCAATCTATGGATCAAAAAGTCCCCCCAGCCAGGATTATAAATCCTGTTGTACCTAGCCAACCATATTTAAAGTTGGTTTTTAGGCTTTCTCTTTTAAAATCTGAGCTTAAGAAGCAGAATCAATATAACTAAGGTATGTTTCCACCGCACTATTTTTCCTTACTGTAGTGTCCATAGAGAGCTCTAAAGGACAGTCTTTACCTATAAGACTCTCAGCCTTTGAATTTGAAAGAGGAAAGGGCAGTTTCATTGGAAAAGGAAAGGGCATCAGAGATTGAATGGCATAGTCTCTTTGATGGCGCTTCGTTCTATTAACATGTTCGCACAAAGCTGGCTAAATAGTCCCAATTCAGACCTCCAATTCATTCCCCCCCTTCCCCGAGATGTAAGAAATAAGGGCAAAAAGGACAAGGAGGCATTTCAGGATAGGAAAAGACAGTGGAAAATTGGATGTGTCTTTATGTAGCTGGAACCTGTGCTGCTTTTAAGGGCATGTTCCATCAGGAAGAATGCAGAACCACTGCAAGACTCAATCCTGCTGGATGGTGCCTCGAGATATTTATTTATTTATTTATTTACTTATTTACTTACTTACTTACTTACTTACTTACTTACTTACTTACTTACTTACTTACTTACTTACTTACTTATTTTAACACTATGCCAAAATTTCTTCTGTATTTTTAAAAATACATCCTTACTCTATTTCAGTGATGGCGAACCTATGGCACGTGTGCCAGACCCGGCACACAGAGCCCTCTCTGCCAACATGTGCGCCATCACCCCAGCAAAGTAAAAAAAAAATTATTTGCATTTTTAAAAATATAGTCGCATGGCTTCTGAGCAAAGTCGGCTGGGCTGAGGGTTCAGAATTTGTCTGCTTTGATCTACAGCTGACTGGTGATACCGGAAGCGCTTCCAGAACCACTTCTCAGCTGGCGTCAAAAGCATGGAAATTTCAAGTCCCAGAATATTGCAACCCAGCCGATTTTGCTCCAGGCATGGCTTCTTCATGAAAAGTCACTTTCATTCAAGCTGGATGGTGGAAAGGTAAGGGGTGGCACAAAAGCCAGGGCACCGGTAGCAATGAGCAGGGAAGGGGGAGCCAGGTGTTATTCGGGGTGGGGAAAGGCGAGTGCGTGTGTGGCCGGAGTGTGTGAGGAGCATGGGCCCAGCGAGGGGAGTGGAGTGCCAGAGCATTGTGTATGAAGGCTGTCTCCCTCATTGCTGCTCTTTACGCCAGCTCTGAGCGCAACTCTGTGTGTGTGTGTGTGTGTGTCCCTTGTTGCTGTTTTGAGCATCAGTGCTGAGTGCCAGAGCGCAGCCCTGTGTGCCTGTGTGTGTGTCGGAGCCGAGGCTTCTTCCAAGGGGGGAAAAGAGATGCATGCTGACTTTTTTGCAGATCCAGCTTTCCCCGGCTGGAGCAGAATATGAGGGGGGGGCTCTAGGGAATGCTGCACTGTACTTCCTGTGCCTCGGCCCCATGGGTGTGGTTGGTAGAAGGGTGGGGACTGAAATGACCTCATTTTCCTTCCCCCTCCAACCTTCCCCACCAGATGTCTGTCTCATAATGAGACTAGATAGGAAGGAGGGCACAAAAAAGAAGGGAACCTCTTCTGCACACTTCTGCAGGAGAGACTCTGCAAAATGTGCATCATTTCCCTCTCCACCCCCGGGGATTGCAGCAGCAGCAGCAGTAGCTGGAGAGAGAGCAAGAGGGAAAGAGAGGAAGTGAAAGCCTCACCCAGCATTTGGGCTGCTCAAGCTGCAGCAAAGAGGGTCGGCGTGAGGAGATGCTCTGGAGGAGACGCTTTCCCTGGGGTGGGGGAACAGAATGGCAGTGCCCAGCACACTCCCCTCCTCTCCCTCCCTATTTGATCCCCCTTGGTGCTCTGTTTTTCAGTTCGGGTCTTGGAAAGAGCAGGGTAATCAAGTCTTTCCCTTGATTCACCCTCCCCTCTCTCTTCCCCCATCTCCTCCTCTTCTCTCCCCTCTCCCTCTCCTCCACTCCTCTCTTTCTCCCTTCCCATCTCCTGTTATTTGGATTATGCCCCCAGGACTGAGCAAGCCTGGAGAAGTCTTGAAAAAAATCAAAACCCTCTGTTTCTAAAACAGTGTGCCCTATATGAAATTGGAATTTGCTGCCACTACACCAGTATTTGAGGTATAAAATCATGTGTTTCTTTAATATCCCAAGTCTGTATAAGTAATACACCTCTCTTTTTTCTTTCTCTGTCTCTTTCTCTCATTATCTGTCTCTGTCTCTGTCTCTATCTGTCTTTCTCTATCTCTCTTTGTCTCTTTATGTGTGTGTGTGTGTCTGTTTGTCTCTTTGTTTATGTGTGTGTGTGTGTCTGTTTGTCTCTTTGTTTATGTGTGTGTGTGTGTGTCTTTTTCTCATTCTCCCTCTATCAAGCAGGAACAAATATCACACTAAAATGACTTAAAAGACTAAAAAGACTTAAATAAGCTTCAATTACTTTGTAGTAATTAATACTTTGCTACAATTAAACAACCTTTAAAATTTTTATTATGATTAAATAAGCATTTATGATTTTGTTATAATTAAATAAGCATTTTTAATTTTGGTACATTAAATAGGTGCCCTTTATATTAATAAAATGGAAGTTCTCTGCTCATTATTTTACAAATATATGTATCCTTATAAAAAATTTATATTAGCGGTCTGCTGGATTTAAAATTATGAATTTAGTGGTCCCTGAGATCCAAAAGGTTGGTGACCACTGGCCTAATTTGCCCTTAAAAGCTTGGTGTGTGTGCAGAGGCATCACCAGGGGTTCAGGTGAGTCGCTGAGGGTGGAGGGGCGTGTTGCCATGCTCGCACTTTGTGATACAAAAGTGACTTTGGGTTGCAGTTTGGGCACTTGGTCTTGAAAAGGTTGGCCATCACTGCTCTCTTTGATGAAAAGGAAATTGTTCTTGCTTTTATTTCATTTACTTATCTTTGAGGAAAAACATTTAGGAGACATTCTCATCAAACAGAGATGTTAGAGAAATTGCCATTCAAAGCATGGATTCTTAATTCTGGGTTTATGGCAAAGGAATGGCAAACTGAAGATGGTTCTGTGAAAGTGAGTCGATGGCCATGGCAAAGACCAAGGAACAGGTTATTTTTTTGGAGCCTCCCTAGATATGGAAAGAATGAGAAATCATCCACATATACTCAAAATGGCTGCTTCTCATAAGGACACTGACTAATAGTAGCTTTCCATGGGAGATGACAGGAATACCCATCTTGCAAATGTGGCGGAGACTTTTAAGGCTTTACATCCTGTGTTCATGAGGATATTGATAGGGACACTTACAAACACACATCCTATCTAAGCACAAAAAACAAAACACCAAATCTGTTTGTCTGTAAAGCTATAGATGAGAGATTAGCAAATCTCAGAATAAAGTTTGTGCTCTCCAGAATCTCCTCAGATTGCACTGTAAAATTTTGGCAACAAAGTAGTTAAATTTTATGACATGATTTTCTAGGTTTTCTTTTAACAAAGGAAATGTGAAAAGAAAGATGAAACTTTCTGAAGGTTTGATTCAACTGTGTCATACATAAATGTTGTATAGCCGTGTCAAACAGAAAGGCTCCTAAATGATTAGATCATATGTTTGGGCAAGCGGTCTTGAGTCACTGGAAACTGAAATAAGTCATAAAATCTATCCTCCAACCCCCAAAATGTCACCCACCGCATTATATCATGGCTTGAAAGAAATATTGTTCTTTGAGCCACAGCATTCTTCCTTACAATGTGGAGGATCAGTCTAAATCTGCCAATATTTTCAAATGCTAGAAAATCTATATTTTTGTATTTCATATCTATCACAAACATACTTCTTTTACAGACTCAACTACCGTGTTTCCCCGAAAATAAGACATCCTCTAAAAACAAGACCTACCTACATTTTTGCCTCTCGGAGGAATATAAGGCATCCCCAAAAAATAAGACCTTCCCGAAAACATTCCGGGAAACACGGTAGATCGCCCACCCCCACCCCCGAAAAACTTCTGGCTCC
>JANHFO010249803.1:0-16391 GCA_032468095.1 Pareas carinatus
AGAGAGAGAGAGACACAGAGAGAGAGAGAGAGAGAGAGAGAGAGAGAGAGAGAGAGAGAGAGAAAGAGAGACAGACAGAGAGAGAGAGACAGAGAGAGAGAGACATCCAGACACACAGAGAGAAACTATACAAAAAAATTCAAATATTCTCCAGATTTTCCGGCAGACTACTAAAATTTTTTCACAACCCACTGGTGGGCCCCAGCTCACAGGTTGGCGACCACTGGTCTATCCCATATTTTTCTAGTTTACCAAGAAGTAGATTGTGGTATACTTTGTCAAACGTCTTGCTGAAGTCTATGTATCCACAGCATTTCACTATACTACTAATTTAGTCACTTTGTCAAAGAATGAAATAAGATTGGTTTAGCATGATCTGTTTTTAACAAACTTATGTCGGCTTATATGTATAACTTTATTTGTTTCTAGATGTTCGCAGATCTGGGTTTTTTGGCGATCCTTTCCAGTATCCTCCAAGATATTGATGTTAACCTAATTGATCGTAGTTTCCTGGGTTTGTTTTATTTTTATTTTTAAAAACTTTTTTGAAGATGGGGAACCCCATCAGCCCTTTTTCAAACCTCAGGCAATTCACTGGTGTTCCAGGATTTTTGAAAGATATAGTACAATAATTCTGAGACAATATCTGCTGGATCTTTCTGAAATTCTGGGATGTAATCCATCAAATCCTGGTGACTTATATTTATCGAAATCAGATGGGTGTTCTCTAATCATTTTCTTACTCATTTTAATTTTTATTTCTCGCTGTCTTTTGCAGTTAGTTTTTGATAGGTTGGGCTATAGTTTCTTTCTGCTTTTGTTTCTTTTCTTGTTATTTATACGTTGAAAGAAACTTTTTTTGTTATTCGTTTTTACTTTTGTTGCAAGTCTTTGTTTGTTCCGAGCCTTTGCTTTTCTGAGTTCCTTTTTGCAAATTTTGGCTATCTGCTGAAAGTCTGCCTTATTCATGTGTCCCTCTCTCCCCATTTTTTGTTCTTTTCCTTTCTGTCTTTCAGTTTATCAGAGAGATCTTTGGGAAGTCATGCTGGTTTCTTCCTGGATTTATTGTTTTTCTTTTCTTCCTCTTTTTCTTCTTCTTTTTTTTGCAGTGATATTGTACTGGACTGGACATTTATGATCATATTTTTCACAGATTAATGTCTCTTGAATTATTTTCTCCTTTAAGATTTTTATCTATGGAATTTTTCTTAGGCTCTGTCTGAGTTTATTTAAATCAGCTCTGTTTAAAGCACTGGTTGGATTATGTTCTGTTGCTTGCGTTTGCCTTATATTGAAATATATTGAATTATACTGAATCCAGGACAAAGACCTGACTTCCATCCAAAAGGTTCAACTGGAACTCTCCGTCTCCTGATGATTGGAATAAAGTCACCTCAAATGATTGTCGTGCATATTGGAGAACTAGAACTCACCGTGCCTTTTGTAAGAACAGAACTCACCTTCTCCTGGGGATTGGTTGAAGGTCACTCTGTCAGATGTCATTCATACTGGAGGATTGGAACCTACTTTGCCTATTGCAGGACTAGAACTCATGGTCTCCTGGTGATTGGCTTAAAATTAAGTCTTGACTACCATCTCAAAGGTTCAACTAGAACAAACCGTCTCCTAGCAATTGGCTCAAAGTCACTTAGCACCTTGTGGTACAGAAAGCAGGAATAGACCATACCATACCATTTACCTATTTCAGGACTAGATCTCATGGTCTCCTAGGGATGGGCAAAAGTCACTCAGCTGCCTGTCGCGTCTATCACATGATGAGAACTTACCATTCCTACTGGAGCACTAGAAGACATGGTCTATCAAGGTCACATAGCTGTCTTTTGAGCCTAAGATTCAACTATAACTCACCTGCTCCTGGTAATTGTTGCAATGACACTTGCCTTCCTGTTGTATATATTGTAGGAGTAGATCTTACCTTGTCAATTGCAGGGCTAGTACTCACCATCTCCTAGTAATTGAACCAAAGCCATGAAGTTAACTTTCCTGTCTAAGGTTGACTAGTACTCCTTTTGATTGTCTCAAAGTTAATAAGCAGCTTGTAGTACATATGAGAGAAATAGACCTCACTGTTCCATTGGCAAGACTAGAACGCATCTTCTCCTAGTGATTGGCCTAAATTCACTGATCTAGTTGTTATGCATATTACAGGACTAAAGCTTTCTACACAAATTATAGGTGTAGGACTCACCGTCTTCTGTCAATTGGCCCAAAGTCACGTAGCTGACTTCTGTCATAACGTTTCAACTTGAATTCCTCTTGTCCTAATGATTGGCCAAAAATCAAGACCTGGCATCCATCCCAAAGGTTAGAGGAGATTTCTCCATCTCCTGGTGATCAGAATAAAGTCTATCAAATGACTGTCGTGCATATTGCAGGACTAGAACTCACTTGCTTTTTTGAAGGAATATAACTCACCTTCTCCTGTTGATTGGCTGAAGAACACTCCGCCAACTGTTGCTCATACTTGAGGATTGGAACTTACTTTGCCTATTATAGGACTAGAACTCATGGTCTCCTGGGGATTGGAATAAAGTCCCTCGGGTGACTGTCATGCATATGGCAGAACTAGAATTCACTGTGCAAATTTCAGATCTAGACTCACCTTCCACTGGGGATTTTGTCCCAGTAGGACTTCTGTCCTAAATGTTCGATTTGAACTTACATTGTCCTGGGAATTGGCCCAAAGTTGGGATCTGGATTCCATCCCAAAAGTTCAACCATAACTCTCCATCTCTTGGTGAGTGAAATAAAGTCATTCAGATGACTGTTGGGCATATTGCAGGGCTAGAACTCACAGCGCCTTTGGGTAGAATAGAAATCACCTTCTCTAAGTGATTGATTCAAGGTTGCTCTGCCAGCTATTGTTCATACTTGAGGATTGAAACTTACTTTGCCTATTGCGGGACTAGAACTCACGGTCTCCTGGGGATTGTCTCAAAGCCAAGACCTGGCTTCTGTTCCAAAGTTTCAGCTAGAACTTTCCATCTCCTGGTGAGTGGAACAAAGTCACTTAGTGACAGTTGTGCATATCGCATGAATAGAACTCACTTGCTTTTTTATAGGCATATAACTCACTTTCTCCTGGTGATTGGCCGAAGATCACTCTGCCAGGTATCATTCATATTGTAGGACTAGATCTCACCATCTCCTGGGGATTGGCCCAAAGACACACAGCTGGCTTCTGTTCTAAATGATTGACTCGAACTCACCTTGTCCTTATGGTTGGCCCAAAGTTGACCAGGCTTTCATCTCCAAGTTGCAACTAGAATTTTCCATCTCCTGGTGATTAAAATAAAGTCACTCAGAGGACTATCATCCATATTGCAGGACTAGAACTCACTGTGCCTTTTGCAGGACTAGAACTCACCTTCTCCTGGCGATGGGCTGAGGTTTACTCTGCCAGTTATCATTCATATTGGAAGATTGGAACTTACTTTGCCTATTGCAGGGCTAGAACTCATGGTCTCCTGGGGATTGTCTCAAAGTCAAGACCTGACTTCTATCTCAACATTTCAGCTAGAACTCTCCATCTCCTGGTGTTTGGAATAAAGTTTCTCAGATGACTATCATCCATCTTGCAGGACTAGAACTTACTGTGCCTTTTGGAGAAATAGAACTCACCTTCTCCTTAGTGATTGGCTCAAGGTCATTCTTCCAGCTGTATCATTGGAACTTACTTTGACTACTGTTGGACTAGAACTCACGATCTCCTGGAGATTGGCCCAAACTCACTCAGTTGCCTGTCAAGCATATTGTATGATGAGAACTTATCATTCCTATTGCATAACTGAAGTACACTGTCTACTGGTTATTGGACCAATGCTATGCCACTGTCCTTTGTGCCTAAGCTTCAAATACAACTCACCTTCTCCTGGTGATTGTTCCAATCTCTCAGCCACCCTTTGTGCCTATTGCAGGACTAGATCTTACCTTGTCAATTTCAGGACTAGTACTCACCACCTTCTGGTCATTTGGCCCCACATAAAGCAGCTGACTTCCCTCCTAAAGTTCCAACTAGAACTCATCATCTCCTGGTGATGGGAATAAAGTCACTCAGATAACTGCCATGTGTATTACAGGCTGCACCTTTTTTTGTAGGGCTAGAGCTCACCTTCTACTTATGATTGACCCAAAGTCACATATTTTATACTAGAAGGCTCTGTCTTCTGGCTATTGTTTAATATTTTTAATTTGTTTATTTGTTTATTTGTTTTTTAATGTTTTATATTGATGTATTTTATCTGGCTGTTCACCGCCCTGAGTCCTTTGGGAGAAGGGCAGTATATAAATTGATGAAATGAATGAATGAATGAATGAATGAATGAATATTGAACCAAAGTCACTCACACAACTCTCGTGCATATTCCAATAACTCTACTCCAGTGCTAGAACTCCCTATACAGTTGGCTTTCCTGCCTTAGGTTTGACTGGAACTCACCATCTCTTGGTGATTGGCCCAAATGCACTCTGATGGCTGTCATGCGTATTGCAGGACTAGAACTCACCATGCCTACTGTAGGATTAGTACTCACCATCTCCTGATGATTGGCAGAAAGTCACACAGTTGGCTTCCATCCCAAAGATTCAAGTAGAACTTACCATCCTGAATTTGGACCAAAATTAGATATACTGTTGTGCATGTTGCAGTACTGGAACTCACTGTGCTTTTTGCAGGAGTAGAACTCACTATCTACTGTACTGGTGATTTGCCCTAGGTCACTCCACTGTCATTCATATTGGTGATCTAGAACTTACTGCACCTATTCCTTCTACTGCAAGATTAGAACTCACTGTCTCCTCGTGATTGTCACCCAGCTTGCTCTCCTGCCTATTGCAGGACTAGATATCCCAATCTCTCTGTTCCTTGACTTCTAAACCCAATTGGCTCTTATTTGGGGATATTGTTTGTGCCAACCTCTCCTGATTGGCTGAGGAACTCAGCCAATACTCAATGTTCTATCCGCAGGCAACCTCCCTAAAAGTGGATGTCTCCCTACCAGAGGGGCTGGTGTTTATGCAAATGATAAGTAGGAGGAGGTGATATCTTCTATGATGTCACAATGAAGGGAAATGAAGGGATGAAGTAGGAGGGGTTTTTACTGGCAGCAAAGACCAAGACCTCATCACCCATGCCAGCCCCCTGCATGAGTATTGGAGTGCTAATACTCAGAATGCCCATTTTAAGACAAGAACTTCCCATTTCCTGTTGATTGACTCAAAATCATGCAAGTAGCTGTTGTGCTGATTTCAACAAACTCAGAGATCTCAGGAAGGATCTCATGGATGAAAATCTTAAAGAGGCAATCCACTCAAGAAGCTTGAGAAACACGATGCAAAATGTCTAAGATATAAAGAAATGTCAGATAGGTGTTGGAAGTGTAAAAATAATATAGGTACATATTATCATATGCGGTGGATGTGTGCATATGCGAAAAAATACTGGAAAAAATACAGAAATGGTTACAAGAAATGACAAAGAAACAGATAAACTTTAAATCTGAATTATTTTTTGTTAGGTATTCTTTCAGAAGAATTTAACAAACAATATGTATACTTAACAGTCTGACAGCAGCTAGGATAGTCTTTGCACAAAATTAGAAGAATGACAAAATAATACAAGATGAGGAAATAATTAGGAAAAATTTAGACTGTGCAGAAATGGACAGATTATCTTTGATGCTGAAGAACAAAGAAGAATCGGTACACTTCAAAACGTGGAATAATTTTTATGGATGGCTAGAGAGGAAATGGAAGGTGTGAAATTGTACTACTAAGATTAATAGACATTGTTGAAAAATATGTAAAAATGGTTGATGTTGATCGAAATATTGAAGCACCCTGTTTTTTGTTTGTTTGTTTGTTTGTTTGTTTTCTTGAAAATTAATATAATTCTTTTAAAAAAAGAAGCTTGGGAAACTCTGAAAAATACAAGTATCAAAGCCCATTCCAGTTCAATACCACACCAAAAAGAGAAAAACAAGAAAAGACTCATCATGGTTGTAAAAAGAACACTCAGACCAAATGAGAGGGAAAAAAAACAAGTATGAAAAATGGAAAGAGGGACACATAACTAAGGCAGAAGACCAACAAATAGCCTGAATCTGCAAAAAATATGAAGTTAGGAAGGCTAAGCCTGTGAATGAAGTAAGACTTGCCACCAATGTCAAAAACAGTCTAACCAATGAAGTCTCTTTTCTTTTAGAAGTCATGGATGCTCCATCACTGGAAGCTTTTAAGAAGAGACTGGGCAACCATTTGTCTGAAATGGTTTAGGGTCTCCTACTTGAGCAGGGGGTTGGATGAGAAGACCTCTGAGGTCCCTTCCAACTCTTTTATTCTATGTTTTGTGGTCTATTTCTCCTGGTGATTGACCCCAAATCACTCAGCCGGCTGTTGTGCGGATTGCAGCACTAGAACTTTCTGTGCCTTTTGTAAGACTAGAACTCATAACTTCCTAGTTCTGGGCACAAGACATGAAGCTGACTTTCATGTAGAAGGTTCAACTAGACCTCCCTACCTACTGATGATCGACTCAAGACACTTTAATGTTTGTCATGTCTATTGCAGGACTAGAATTCCCATGCCTAAGGTGAGAGTAGAACTCACCATCTCCTGTCAATTGGCCCAGCTCTCATGCCTATTACAGGGCTAGAACTCACTGTCTCCTGGTTTTTAGCATGCTACCTTGACCTTATAAGAAGATCAAACTCCCACCTCCCATTTCCTTCACCCCCAAATTACAGGAAATCAGCTCGAGAGTCAGGGGAGAAGTGCAAAAGTCTCCAAGAGTAAAAAGAACACACAGCAGCAGCAATAATTGAGTAGACAGAAACCAGATAACAATTGAAAGCCAATCAAAACCCATAGGTTTTGATAGGATTAAAATGAAGGAAACCAATCCTTAAATTTACATTTCCCAAACCCCAAGGAAGATCACACATTTTTCATAATCCTCAGAAGTCAGGAAGCACAAATTAGATAATAAAAGGCAACCAAAAGTAAACTAAGCCTTGTGAAATGTACCAAAAAAGTATAAAAATCTTCTGAAGTAATTTTGTCAACTACCCCAGAGATATTTTGCCACTGTTTGCCTCAGGTTAACTAAATAAAATGAAGACCTTTTTTCATGCAGCTGCTTCAAATTCATTTCTTCAGCGTCTCTCTCCCAGTTTGAAACAGGACTAAATTTATCTTCCCATGACCTCGAAATGAAACTGAATCACATTTAGGGAGACCAACTTCTCCCAAGGGTCTCGAGCGACTGAACACAAGGTGCCACCCCACTTCAGTGGCACTGATGTTTATGCAGGTGACCTGGGTCATCTTTTCTATGATGTCACAATGGAGGGAGGGGAGGAGGGGTGGGGGTAGAGGGGCCTATTGTAACTGTCAGGGAATATCCAGCCTTCACCACCTAGGCCAGCTCCCTGTTGCCCAAATCTACCAACATGGCTGCCCAAAGACTTTGTGGTCACATCTACCTCTTCTTGCTCACCTCCTTCTTGGTGGGTGGGGCCAAAACCCCCTGTGAGAAGCAGTTGCGCTCCCGGAAGCCCCTCCTGGAGTCCCTGCAGTGGGATGCCTACTGGGTGCCACTGATGATTATCCTGGGTGGCTGCTGTGCCATGGCCTGGAGCATCCTCTTCATTGCCTATGATGTGAGCCGACTGGGGAAGAAGGCATTGCCCCAAATACCTGGAGCTCAGGAAGAGGAGCAGAAGGAGAGGGACCCCAGGCAGGTGAGCCTGGGAGGGAGGGCCTGGAAGGCAACCTGTGAGTCAAAGAAGTGGGACTTAGCATCCAGGGTCTCCCTGAAGCAAAAGGAGGAAGAACTGACCACTGATGGTGTGATGGATTCACGCAATACACTAACCCTGATATTCATCTGAAGAATCCATCCTGGCTGCATTCACACAGTGTATAGCCCGCCCAGCGAGTTCAACCTGATTGATTTCTTTGAATGTTTTGTTAGATAGCTACCTACAATAGCATTAAAAGAACCTCTGTGATTATTAGACCAATGCAATATTAATAAGGAATAGATTGGTTTATTTCCTTTTGATTAAAAAAAGGTTACAGGAAAATTAACAGGGCACAAGTGCCACAGCATCACTGAATTAAGATATGCACAAACACGCATACACACACACACATATATATACAAAAGACAAAGAATAATCGAATAACACAGTTGGAAGGGACCTTGGAGGTCTTCGGATTCAACCTCCTGCTCAGGAAAGAAACCGTATACTATTTCAGACAACTGGTTGTCCAATCTCTTCTTAAAAACTTCCAGTGTTGGAGCCTACACAACTTCTGGAGGCAAGTCATTCCACTGATTAATTGTTCTCACTGTCAGGAAATTTCTCCTTAGTTCTATGTTGCTTCTCTCCTTGTTGAGTTCCCATCCATTGTTTTTCATCCTTTCCATCCAATGCTTCTTGCCTTGCCTTCTGGTGTTTTGGAAAATAGGTTAACCCCCCTCTTCTTTGTGGCAACCCCTAAAATATTTGAACACTGCTATCATGTAAGCCCTAGTCCTTCTTTTTACTAGACTAGACATACCAAATTCCTGCAATTGTTCTTCATAGGTTTATATTAAGGGAATTATTAATATGATTATGAAATAACTAAGGGATTTTCACTGCTTTAATTTAATGCTACCTTCCCTAGAACCATTCAGCCCATCTAAACAGTCTTCAATGCATTAGTGTAGAGTTTCTCAACTACAGCAACTTTAAGATGACTAGACTTTAATTCCCGTAATTGCCCAGCTAGCATGATTGCTGCGGGATTTTGGGAGTTGAAGTTCACCCAACTTAATGCATGGTTACCTGGTGAATTCTTTGAGTTGAAGTCCACCCATCTTAAGGCATGAATAGCTAGGGAATTCTGGGAGTTAAAGTCCACCCATCTTAAAGCATGGTTATCTGGGGAAATCTGGGAGCCGAAATCCAACCTCTTAAATCATGCTGGCTTGGGAATTCTGGGAAGACCGCCAAAAGGCTGACCTTCAAAATCTCTAAGTGATGTATTTTCTTCTACTAACAGGTGCCCCCCAAGGAGAGAAAAGAGGACAGTCATCTGCTAGAAAGTAAAAACTCGAAAGAATTGTACGGGACTTCACTGAAAACAAAGGGATCAAGAGAAGAAATTGAACTGGATCGAACAGGATCCCGAGATGCACTGGGTCGAACAGGATTCCAAGATGCGTTTGGGAATCCCCAGCAAAGTGAGGAAAGCAAGGCAACCGGGGAAGGAACTGAAAGCTCACTGGAAATCAAAAGATCCAAAGAGGGAATTGAGAACCAGGCCGAAAGACGGGGATCCCAGGAAGGGATTGACTCACTTTTCCTGCGGGGGGAAAATGATCCCACCTCCTTTAGACCTGACCAGGTGAAAGACCAGCCATGTGGGAAGCTCTGGAGCACCATGGAGAAGGAGCTGGAGAGGCTCCTGCAGCTGCTGCGCTTCTGCCAGTCCTCTGGACCGGGTCCCTTGGCTGAGGGGAACATGGCCCCTGCAGTGGAGGAGGCCATGCCCCCTCCAGCTATTGAGGCCCCCAACCCTCCAGAGGAGGAGACACCGCAACCCACCCAGGCACAGGAGCCGCCAACCATCCCAGCCGAGGAGAACCCGAGGCCACCTGGTGCTGAGCAGAGTCAGGCTACGGTGCAACTTATCATCTGTGGGATTCCCTGCAGCTCCCGTTCTAATAGGGGTCAGAGAAAGCAGGGTGGGAGCAGAGGGTGCAAATAAACTCTATGCATGCTCAGAGGCTGTGGTAGCCTGCTTTCCACAAAGGCCGGCTAGGGATTGTAGGGGTGGCCGTGACATGCTAAGTGTGGCAAGTGAGTGGCAGCCATCAGCTGGTCTCTTAAGAAAATTGGGCCAAATCAACTGTGGAATGGACAGGAGACCACTAGGAGATCTGTGGTCTGTCTGGAAGAATAGAACAGAACAGAACAGAATAGAATGGACCTCGGAGGTCTTCTAGTCCAGCCCTCTGCTCAGGCAGGAAATACTATACTATTTCAGACAAATGGTTGTCCAATTTCTTCTTGGGCATTTTAAAAGGTCAAGTTGTCAGTCTCCTTTCATGGATTTCTCATCTATCTGTCTGTCTGTCTAAAGTAACAAATTAACAAATCAACTACTATATGTCTGTCTGTCTGTCTGTCTGTCTGTCTGTCTGTCTATCTATCTATCATCTTTGTCTGTCTGCCTGCCTGCCTGCCTGCCTATCTATCTGCCTATCTATCTTCCTATCTATCATCTTTGTCTATTTGTCTGTCCGTCTGTCTGTCTGTCTGTCTGTCTGTCTGTCTGTCTGTCTGTCTGTCTGTCTGTCTGTCTCTTGGAGAATTTATATTGCTACCTACTTGGTCATGGCGACTCAAGGCAGCTTACAGAAAGCAAAAACACAATATAAAATAAATGAAAATAATAAAACATAAAAGTAATAAAATAGCAACCCCACCCCGCCCCCATCTTGGCAACAAAAGACACTCAAGCTAGGCATTTAATGGACTCCATCCTGCTGTAGGTTTCCTCAGGCCCGCTGGCAGAACCACATCTTCAAAATCTTCTAGAGAGTGTCAGAGTGAGAGCGGGTCTAATTTCCGAAGGGATGGTGTTCCAGAGGGAGGGAGCCACCACAGAGAAAGCCCTTCTCCTAGGTCCCCCCAGAGGTATCTCCTCAAGTGATGGGACCCACAGCATGTCTCCCCGCTCTCGTGGGTTGGGTATATGCAAGGAACCATACCTCAGATAACTTGAAGGACTTTAAAGGTGACAACCAGCACCTTGAACTGCATCGGGAAGCAAATCAGCAACTAACGCAGCTCTTGTGGGAGAGGTGATGCCTGTGTACCCCAAGGTCTGTGGGCTGCTGCATTTTCCACCGACTGAAGCTTCCGGATGCTTTTCAAAGGCGTCATAGAGATCATACACAGCCGTTAGAGATGAAACTACCTGAAGATTTTTTTTTCTGTGCTGAACACCTGACAGCCAGTCCCAGAGAATAAAGGAGAACGGGTCTCATTTGGTTCTGTGAGTTATTCAAGTAGGCCTCGTTGTAGTGTGCAGCCATCTCATTAAAGTTTGACACAGCAAAGAAGCAGAAGGAATTCAAGCTCTCTATACCCAGTTCATTTAATTGGGTTCTGCTTTAAAGGACAATAAAGAACATATATATTTTTCCACATTTCTCAGCCAAGTGTTAACGGTGTTAAAATCTTTTTTTTTAAATACTTAGATTCTTCCAATTTTTCAATGTTTCACAAAGCTGGCTGTCAAAAGTCTCATTATTCTTTTATTATTATCTTGGTAGAGCAATAGATTTTTTTTCCCCATGCAAGTGCTTGAGAGTAAAAGTTGCTCAGGGGTTACGAGTGTGACAAGGGAACTGAGAAAGAAATGACTCTAACACTTGGGGCAAGGGGAGGATTTAGATTGAAACTGGATAGTATTTTAGCAGAGATTTGTGAGACTTGGTGAGATACCGTAATTCTTCTGCATCTGATGTGAAGGACACAAATCCTCTATTCTATAAAAAAAAATTAGTGCATAGAATAACAGAGTTGGAAGGGATCTTGGAAGTCATCTAGTCCAGCCCCCTGCTCAAGTAGGAGAACACAAATAGATCCGTGGCCTGCCTGGAAAAAAAAGAATGGAATGGAACAGAACAGAATGGAGCAGAACAGAACAGAACAGAATAGACCTTGGAGGTCTTCTAGTCCAACCCCCCTGCTCAGGCAAAAAATCCTATACTATTTCAGACAAATGGTTATCCAATCTCTTATTAAAAACTTCCAGTGTTGGAGCATTCACAGTTTCTGGAGGCAAGCTGTTCCACGAGTTAATTGTTCTCACTGTCACGAAGTTTCTCCTTAATTCCAGGTTGCTTCTCTCCTTGACTAGTTCCCGTCCATTACTTGTTGTCTTGCCTTTTGGTGCTTCCAAGAATAATTTGACCACCACCTCTTTGTGGCAGCCCCTCAAAAACTGGAATACTACTATCACGTCCCTCTCCCCAGTCCTCCTTTCCTCTAGACTAGCCAAACCCAACTCCTAGGAAATATAGCAGAATAACAGAGTTGGAAGTGACCTTGGAGATCTTCTAGTCCAACCCCCTGCTCAAGCAGGAGACCTTATACTATTTCAGACAAATGACTGTCCAGTCTCTTCTTAGAAACCTCCAGTTGTTGGAGCACCCACAACGTCTGGAGGGGAGCCGTTCCACGGATTAATTGTTCTCACAGGAAGTTTCTCCTTAGTTCTAGGTTGCTTCTCTCTTTAATGATCTTCCATCTTTTACTTCTTATCCTGAGCTCAGGTGCTTTGGAAGGTCAAGCAGACTTCTCCAGGACTCCATGTGTCATCACTCCCAGGCAGTTGCATAATTGTTCCATTCCTACGTCTGTGAATTTCAACATTCTGGCTAAGGGGCCTTCAAACAGTCAAGCATAGAAGAGAAAATCAGATCAACCAATCAGCATGCACCCAATACACCTCCACACAATACACAGTTGTATGAGTTGAGCCAGGCCATCTGCAGCCAATTGCATCCTATGCTTACTCCTCAACCAGTTTGCAGCGTAGTTATGTGGCAACAGTACGGGAAATTGTGTGCAACTCTAAATCAGCCTTAAGTCAACCCCTTCAACCCCTCAAGTACTAGATGATGGCCATCATATCACCGCTAATCTCTTTCCTTCATTAGACTAAACATACCTTGTTCCCTCAATCATTCCTCCTATGATTTTGCCTCCATACTCTTTATCATCATCATTGTTGCTCTTCTCTGAACTATATTTCTTTGCATCATGGTGACCAGAAGTGGATGTAGTATTCCATGTGTGATCTTATCATGGCAGTATAAATGTCAAATGTTCTAAAATCCTTTCCCTCAAAGAAACTCTTGAAGCAGTTCATCTTCAAAAGTCCATTGATTTATTAGGGAGGTAGCAGGAACAAAAGAGAGGTGAAGCTGGTTCTGAATTATCTCCAAACAACTTCAACATTTTAAACACTTTTTTCCACAGTCTAGAAACTACTAACATCACGTGGTATAGACAATAGGCAGAGAGGAATGAAACTGATATAGACCATCTACTGAAGCATCCTTGCAGTTACTGTATTATCAGTAGAGAAGTATGTAAGTCATTTCTAACTGTTACATTTGCAGTACTTCTAAGACATTTCTACTTCCCCCATTCCCCTTTCAGCTAACACTGGCAAATTTGAAGCACAGAGGTATAAATAATAAAGAGGTATTATCACATCACATGGTCTTGAAATTATCCCTCTATTGGTTCAATCTAAAATGCACTAGCTGCTGGCTCATTCTACTGCCACTGTTGTTGTTTTTTGTCATGGAACGTAACGGAACTGCATTCCAGCACCTTTTTTCTATGGATTTTCCAAGTTTTGAAAATCGTCACGTGAATCCAGCCAAGAGCAACCATTCATAGCCAGCTTGCCATCCATTGCAGAAATGCAGGCAGGCGCTGGATCCTTCAGAGGATCATTGAATGAATGGATCTAATCTTTGATTAGTGCAGTGTATTACTGCTCCAGCCAGCTGTCATTCATGAAAAGCCTACTTGAAGCAATTCCTCATCCAATGAAAAACAGCCGGAGGAGCACTTGGCCAATGGAGAATGAGCGCTGTCAAGCAGAAGCAGAAGGGAGAGACTGGGCTTAAATCAAGCTGGGAGGATCAGTGGCTTGTGGCCTTTACTATACAAGCTGCAATTGAGGAAAATTCCTCCCTTTTTTTTCTGTGGTACTTTAAAAAGTGGAAGAATTGCGATATTCTCCTTGCTCTTCTTAACAGTAGCTTGTTATCATGTGTGTAATTTTAAGATTTTGTGTGTATGATGTGTGTGTGTGTGGAGAGAGAGAGAGAGAGAGGTACACACACAAATTGGTTTTTTTTTGTCATAGAACACACTGAAACACAGTTCCGGCACCTTTTTTCTTATTAAAAAAAAACACTGGCTACTGCTGAGCAACAAGATCCTTGACAATTATCCATCACATTAATTTACCTTGTGTTTTTAACCAAGGAACTCAATAATTAAATCATGATAACCTCAATTATGAAGGTAGAGGTTCCTTTTCCAAGCTTGTGGGTTGGGTTTCCAAACATTTTGTTAAAATTGTTAAAAAATGCATTACAAATATGCTGAAGATTTTACCTAGCCTGGTAATGAAACATTCAGAAACCAACCCACAATCTCAGAGAACGAATCTCCACCTTCATCCTACACTCGAGCTACAAATATTCTCCATGATTACAAACCTTGATTATATTGCAATAATTCTTCTCTCAATGCACATACAGTTTCAACAACAGATTTAGAAAAATCAAAACTCCTGTGAATAGTCTTGTTCTATCTTAAAAATCTGGGATCCTTTTTTTAAAAAAAAATTCATAGTTTTCCAGAAAGAACTAACCATTGTTTTCTGAGATCAACTGTGCCTCCCCCAATTTGATAACTTTAAACACCAAGAAATACAAGCCATGGAAGGAAGTAATCAAGTACTGAAAATCTCAGTTTGCCAGCTGTGGTTGCTTAAGGTGGACTGAAAGCATCTTCCTTCCAGATATTAATTAGATCTACCTTAAACAGGTCTTACTCCTGTTCAGGTGCAAGTGGTCTGTTTATAGTGGCCTTTTGCTAGAGAGCCACAGATTCCTGCCTCATCTGTTTCTCTGCATTATTGTTAAATTGCAAGGACTGAGCTGAGAAAACTCAGCTGCTCCCACTGCTCTTTTGCCCAATTCTTGGTCATTCTGTTCCTCTGTTTAGATAAAGAAATATTTCTGATACGATGACCCAAAGTGGCATGGGTTGTCTCGTTAAAACAACAACAATAAAAATCGCAAATTCCCAAAATGTAGGAAGACCCCAATGTATTTTCTCAAAAGGAAACATTCAACTACTTAATTTCTTTTGATTTCACAACATAGAGACAGGTTGAACCATAGTTTCAATTGGGAAAATGTGATCATCCTAGATGAGGCAAAGTCCAAAAATGATAGAGTTTCTAGAAGATTGGCACTCTGACAAATTAGCCATCAATAGACATGTAGACATCAACAATATCTATAGACTGTGCAAAAGAGATGATCAACCAGCCCAAAAGGGAACAAAAAGACACCAGCATATCTTCCCCGGCAATCAGCACTCAGATCAGCATAGATCCAAGGTTAGCTTCAACAATCAAGTAAACAAGACCTTGAATCAAGAAACTGTCCAAGAAGTCACCAGTAAACAGTCCAACAACAGAATCTCTAAGACCACCCCCACCAATACTGACAGGACAAGCCACTAGAATATAAACTGACAGCAAGCCCCACTCCTTAATTAGCAGTAATGATGTTACCTAGTTAGGGTCATGAAATGTCTGCAAGAAAATGAGCAAGCTCAGAGAGCACCAAGGACCCCCCACACTCAACTAATATATACTGTAAAAGCCTAACAAAAGTTTGCCCACCCAGTCTAACTCAAGAACATTGGAAAAATCCAACTTTTCAGTTTTTTTTCTTTTTAATAGTCAAATTAGGGGACATAAAGATCTCTGGAGGAACATTGTTGCACACAACAGAACGTGATGTGCCTGAGCAATGAAGTGTCCCCTAATTTCATCTGGGAATCTCACTTTATATTTGACAATGCCATGTAGATTTGACAGATGTTTAGGGGGAAAAAAATTGGAGAGAGAGAGAGAGAGAGAGAGAGAGAGAGAGAGAGAGAGAGAAACAAAAGGGAAGAATTTCATTTTTTTGTCTCTTTCCTTTCATTGTAATAAAAGAGATGGGTTGGAACAGCAGTCTTGCTTCCACATTCAAAAAGAATACCACCAATACTGGCATTATTCCATTAAAGGTGATTTGTATGCATATGCACAAAAGTTATGACTCTACAAAAGAATGAAAGGTAAGATCATACAAAATTTAACTACAGGAAATAAAGCAGTAGGATAAAAGGCAGGCACTCAAATGACATCTGTAAAACCAAACCTTTCATTCTTCCTTTTTGGCATGTAAAGACAGCAAGATTATTAGAGACAACTTTGCTATATATCAACTTAAAAGTCTCTCTCTTTCTCTCTTTCCTCTCCCCCTCTCTTTCTCCTCTCTTTTCTCTCTCTCTTTCATTCTCCTTCCCCCCTCTCTCTCTCTCTCTCTTTCTCCTTTCTTTCTCTCATCTCTCTTTCTCCTCTCTTCTCTCTCTTCTCTTTCCCCTCACTCTTTCATTCTCCTCTCTCTCTCTCCCTCACTCTTTCTCTCTTTCTCTTCTCTTTCTCCTCTCTTTCTCCCCCTATTTCTTTCTTTCTCCTCTATCTCTTTCTCCTTT